>JABUQX010135910.1:0-12500 GCA_015478945.1 Trachelipus rathkii | reverse complement strand
ATTATATATATATATTTACAGTTAACAACCACCACTTCACGGGCAAATAGCATATATATATATAGCATGCTTGGGCTATGAAGATGTGTGTGATTGGTCTTGCCTGTGTTTATTTTACAGTATTAGTTAAAGATTTTAAGTGTTACCTATCAGCTTTAATTTAATGTCTTAGGTGCAATTTTTTTTCTTTTTTTTTTTGCCTTCTGTGTTTTCTAATTGTTCATTATTTTGCAAGGAATTTTAAGATTTGCATATTGGTTTTTAACGAAATTTTGGCCTTCCCTGAACCTTTTAATATTAGTTTTAGTCTCTTCT
The DNA here is from genome assembly GCA_015478945.1 of Trachelipus rathkii. Lineage (NCBI taxonomy): Eukaryota > Metazoa > Arthropoda > Malacostraca > Isopoda > Trachelipodidae > Trachelipus > Trachelipus rathkii. The sequence continues at coordinate 12,185 of JABUQX010135910.1, read as the reverse complement.
CATATTCCTTCATTTTAGTTATATTGTATAAGTTTTAGCTTTATTTTCCTTTTAATTAATATTAGATAATGTAAAGTTTATTTTTAAATTTTAATGGGATATCTTTAAGTTAATCTGCATTTGTTTGACAGCTATCTAGTGTATTTATTGATCCACTGTTATTTATTATTGTCTATAATCTCATATTTATTTTGCTTGTATCAACGCTTGTGGGCGTTTATTATGTGGTATTCTTCGAATGATCTGAAAAGAGTTACTGCGTTCTCGTGGGCGATGTTTCTCAGGCTCTGGTTCACTTTTGAATTTGTAATGTAAGTATGTCTGTCGTGTTATATCATTGAATCTCGTGGAGTATCACCTCGTCTAACCAGGGGATTATTTCTCTAATAAACTAATATTCTCCAACATTATAACTTTACTCTGTTTTTTACAAATTTCCGAACTGGAATTGTGGAGGTTCCGTGAAGAATGAAGCCATACTCACATCATTTAATAATTAACACCTCTCAAATCTCTACTATTTTTAATTGAGTTCTCTCTCCTATACCGAACTTACTATACATATTCCTATGTAGTTTCCAATCCTTAACTAGATGCGATTGTGCTCTCTCTCAGATTGAATCTCGGAAGGCTCTTTCTTAGCCATATCCTGTAATTATGTACATATCTAGCTGAATCCTTATCTCTCTCAGTGATCTCGACTGATTAATGCTATCTACATCCAAAGATTGGGTGGTGAAGCTCACTGCTCGATGGCTAACTTTTAATGGCGATTGTCGGAAACAAGAGCTTACGCTCTCCTTACAAACCGCCAGGTGCTTTGGTGCCTTCTTCGCTCATTCAACTGCTCAGGACATGTATATGGAGAGAGGATACCGCAAGGCTATAATAATCTTTCAGACTAACCTTCTATATACCCTCTCCTGGGTGGAAAAATTAATTACAATGAGTGAACATCGACACAGACTCCCCTATGAATAATGGTGGCTACCATTTATAGACTTAGACATCATAGACTGCTCACTTTACATATTATAGTTTAATTACAAACATTAGTAACTTGTACTGCTTCGAGATTCTCTCACCCTATTAACCCATTCTGCCAGTCCCTATATGCTCGCTCGTGGAAAACTTACTGAATACCTCAGGTCTGTTTCGTTACAGCCTTTACCGTCCCTCAATTTTACAAATAGAACTTTCTACGTCCTGCTGGTTGTATTTCTAATTCTTACTTGTCCCCTGAGAAATATACATCTCTGTCACATTTAATATGTTCAGGAGTACAAAAAGTAGCTTTAATTTTAGATTAGAAGTAGGCTAGTGCACAACTTGTTTATTTGGGGTCCCCGAGGCATGTCTTATTCTCTCCCATTGCGCACTATAATCGAATAAATAAATTACAAATACTTACGGTAAACTTCTAATGGTAATCGAAATATCCCTCGTATTTTGTACTTCTGTGGATTAGTCGCTTCTCAGAGTGAATCTAAATATATGTACCAGGAGTACAATGGTACATTCAAGTGACAAGTAGCTATTATAAACTCTCGCGTATAAGAGCGAGGATATACTGTCTCAGTGTGCCGAGATGAGTCTTATTCCGTGTTCGAGACTAAGATATTAAATCTATGACTCCCATGATAGAGTTATATGAGGAATAAATGTTGTCGAATGTGTGCCTCCTGTGACCTGCATATTTAGTCCTATCATGAGAAAAGTGAGTTGCAGTGATAGTAGAGTGAGCTATGCATTATACAAATTTCTCGTGGTTAGTGATCGACCACTCACTAGATTTCGCTTTTTCTAATTATATGCGCCATTAATCTTACTCACCTCAGAGAGCTACAGTATTGCTACGTGCATGAGTATTATCTCGAGTGATACCTCTGAAGTGTCAGAACTTTCGACTAAAAGATCTAAGTGCCCTCTGACAACTCGTTCCTCATTTGCTTCCAAAGTTTTAAATGTGTGTGAGTTAACTGAAAATAGTAAATTTTAAACTTGTCTCTGTATATGCGTATAAAAAATTGTACCCATCCCTCCCGTATAGTCTAACTGAAACTTTGTTCTTCAAATATCTGCGTAACTTCCTCCCTTTCATTCGCGAGATTTTCATGGAATGGTATATTGCAGTCTTAAACTGTACTCCATCTCTGAAGGAAGAGTCAAGTTTTATTTTTCCTCCTTATTTTATATTTCAAGTCCAATTTTATTCCTGGACAGTATTCTGCATTTGCCCTCCCTTCCTTACCTCAGAATATCATACCACAACAAGGAAGAGATTCTACCCACTATATCTGGCTTCACTCAACTCGTGCTAATATGGACAAGTCCAGATTATAGATTCTAAGTGGATGGCTTGTAATAATAACTATACACATGAGAGATAGATACATTTTCCTGCTAAAACGGTACTAATAGCAGTCCAATAAAGCTAGGGCCCAGATGCATCCTCCCCGCCGCTCTGAGAGATTAGTGTTCTTTCTTGAAGCTCGCCCTCCTGTGTTAGTCCTTGCTTTCAATAAATTCCTTCGGATATAGCACTTTTATTATTAATACATAAATCATTATTCCTAACTCTCAGTACATCTAGGAAGCTAAATTTGATTCTGCTACCAATCTCATAGAAAATAATAGAGTGGCCGCAGAGCTGTGCTCGAATCTCTATCACTTGATATTATATAGGTCACTCCTTATAGTCTGGCTCACATTTGATCTTGATATTTGTCCTAAAAAAGACTATTCTTACACACCTATATCCCAAATACTTATGATTTGTAAATTATTTCATCATGGAGTATATACTCTCTTCTATTTCTCTCATATATATCTCTGTTCTCGCAGCTCATCTGTGTTTTTCTCGATTGATTGTTCGTCGTGATTATCAAGTTAGGTTCAAGTATTACCATAATATCCTCTTCTCTATAGTGTATATTATTATATAGAATCTTCCTATCTCTAGAATATAGGTTGATCTCAATATGTGGAGATGTTCTTAGTGGAGTGTTTGTATATTTCGAACTTTTAAGACTATCTCATTTAAGAGGCGTTTTGAGCGTAAGCTCGTTTCACTCGAAAGCCAGTATGCCCCTCTGGTCTACTAATGAGGTTCTCAACTATTACCTATTAGTGATGCATAATACCTATCTCATTGTTTACTCTATGTGTAACAAGTCTTTTACTGCTGATCGCTTCAAATAAAATGATGTATGACTCTCAACTACTCGAGATAGGTAGATTGATTTGAAGTCAGATGACGAGAGTGAGAACTTATGCTCTTTCCTGAAGATATAATCTTGCTTCCCCCGCTCTGAACAGGTAGATTTCTCTCACATTTTAACTAAGAGATATTACATTTTCACTTCATACAAACTTTAATATATTTTTCATATACCGGCTTCTCATCTACAAAAGATATATATATACATCTAATCACAAGCTGATCACTTCGCATGAAAACTCATATCTCTACTTTACGTTATAGCTCAGAATCGCGATATAAACAGGTTTCATAATGTATAGATCCACTCAATAGGCTGTACAAACTGTTCGCTCACGTATATCTCTTTGGTTGGGAAATCCTTTCCTTCCCTGCAGCGATCTTCAGCCCTTTGCGTGGGTATTTTTCGGCGTATTTCTCGTTTTCAAAGTGTCTACTCTTATTGCGTGTAAATATCCTTTGGATGGATATTTTTTTTTAGATGTGGTGGATCCACCGAGCAACTCACTGTGTAGGAAACCTCTCGACAACTCTCTTTAGAGAAAACTCAATAATACTTTCACATCTTCTCGTCGAATCTAAACGAGATAGATTCGAGACACATATATCCTACCGTCAACCTTTCCTACTTCCTTCTCGCACGCGCTTCACACTCTGAATATTGACTCTCTCACTGAACTGTGACTTACAACGGTGAGTTGATTACTGATCTGGGTAAAATTTTTACATCGCTCTACATAAGCATTTCAATATAAAAGAGCATATCTTCTATAATAAACCACCTATTCTCTCAGGAGTATCCACGGCGCACTCTCCTATTCTGTCGAAAAATTAGAGTGTCTTAAACTCTCTTACAAGAAATACTCCTCTGTTGGCTCATGATGCTCTCGTTCTATTCTCTTCATCTTGCAATCAGAATCCTAGTATTCCCTTCTGTATTCTGATGAAAGGTGTACTGTCCCATCTTCCTAATTGTCCTGTTCGTGGAGCGTCGTGCTCTCTGTGCTAACACCCGACTTCAAATCTCTTAGACATTAGACTCTCGTTTCAATATTCAAGTCACTGAGTCTTATACTAAGACATCAACCTTAAACACCATGTTCTCTCCTCTACTATTTAATACTATTCTAGAAACTACTCCTTTTCATACTCTCTGCACACTCCTTGACCTAGTTGTCCGCATGACTCTCGGCTTATTCCGTGATACGATTCAACTGTGAGAAATCTCTGTGCAAGAGAATATTTGTGCGTGAGACGATTAGAGACCCCTCAGCGCATATGCAAAACTCATTTTTGATAGGTTCTCGACGACTTAGTGCTGATACACGCTGCGCTACAAAGATTGGGAGTCAGTCTCGCGCTCGTTACAATTTAGTGTTTTTGGTTCTGTCCGCAAGGATTGACCAGTTATTGCTCCCTGAGTATTGCATAAAACTCTGCAAGTGTTGGCACTCTCAGACCCAGCTTCGTCTACTCTCTTGTCCAGTCCTACCCACTGATTCAAAGCCGCTGGTAAGAACTCTATCACTATGATTCATCTCTCGGAGTTCTTTTCCTTTCTATTATAAGACTAGTGTAATATTCAATACTATATACTATCTTCTTCCGCCTCCTTCTCTTCTTCTTCCCGCTATCTCTTCTCTGCGTTCTCAATCTTCTCTATCTTTTCTCTCTCTCCTCATCTTCTTTTCTTTCTCTCAATAAAGGTGATTAGCTAACTCAATACTTCATTTAAATACGCTCATGAGATGGATAAAATAATGATTAATACTACGAGGCGAAGGAAGCCTTTATAAATTATGTGACCAAATTGATCCCTATACTCAAAAATATGCGTATCATATTTCAATTACCTTTGGGTTTTCCTTCTAATGAAATTGACTTATCAAATTTACTCGTTTTCACTTATTGCTAGTCAGTACAGCCTTGGTGACTAAGGGGTGTTATAGTTTAGTTATATCTACATATAATAATAAATGAAATAAAAAACAGTTACTCACGCTTTGTGATTTATATAACAATTATCTCTTATTGATATTATATATCATATTACGTAAACATCGAGTGTGACTATAGTATATATGAGTCAAGGTACTTCACTAGCCTTGTGATAATATACAATTAAGATAATTTTCCTCATATTTATATTATAAGAATTGACAAATGAGAAAGGGTAATACAGATGTGATGTTTTAGTGTACAATCTATCTATATAGTCACATATAGCTCATCAAAAATAAGAGGATTAGATGCTAATTACACTTGTCTAGCAAGGGAGCAGCGTTTATACTCTAATCTATTCCTTGTCAAGGTATGATTGTATACTGTATACATTCAATTTATAATAATTACTGAATGAGAAAATATTTCTTGTGAGCAGATTTCTTGAGTAGAAATCCAGCTCATAAGTAGTAGAGATCCACTTGATATTGAGCTCATCAATTATATTGATATATACCCTCATAATTACACTCTGTACCACCCAGAAAATCATTTATAAGACTCGAGGAAATTAGAGAAGTATGAATATATAGAGATTCAGAGCTGGACTGACTTTCCCAAATGGGATCAATTTTGCATGAGGGCGATCACAAACAGCGTGCTTCTCTTCTCATAAATTGTGATTTAAGTTAAATATCACTGCTTATGTGTCAAATTATATAACATGATAATTCATTAATGCTGTGATAAGAGTGATCATTTTGATTGCATGTCACCTAGAATTTCATTATACCCCAGTGCAGTGAAATCCAACAAGTAGATAGTAACGCGTATATTAATGCTCTTGCATATCTCCACATAAATTTATTTCAAATAATCTTGGCCAATATGTATTTATGCACTCAATGAGATAAAGCATATTATGACTATTAAAGAAATCTTGATCAAAAGCAGCTTACAATGAAAAAACTGTATTACAATCTTCAGAAATAATTATATACACCAAGTGAAAAATACAGGTCTAAATGCTTTACAAATAAAGATATCTTTTAATTTATTAGGTATATCATCATCCTCCATGATATATTACCATACTATCACCAACGTTTGTCTCTTGTTCCAGGAATCCTCTTATCATATTCTATCACTGTATTATCTTATTCTCCTATCTTCTTATTAGTAGGGCATTTGGTTGTTTAAATTAGTATAAACTTACTTATAGCTATCCCTTAAGATAAATAAACTAAATAAAATATGTGACCAAAGTATAAATATCAACTCCTCAAAATATGTTGTTAGATGCAATAGTCAAGAGTAATCTCATAAATTTAGCCTATTTTCGGCATAAAAAATACTCACTTACCATATATGAATTACTTATTAAGGCCAGTACTCCTAAAATTTCAAATAGTATAGTCCATATTGACCATCTAATAAATGACTCTCAATGTGCAATAATAGATATTAAGTATACCTTTTATAGATTATAATGGTGGACCATTATTATAGGTGTATCCTTTCCCTTCTATTAAACTAATACAATATATATTTATTATTCAAAACCATAGTGGATGGAGCTAATATACGTTATTTATCAGTAAAAATAAATAACATATAAATTACTATAGCAGGATAATACTGCTATATTAACGTCGGACTTATTCGAAGAGGTTTTAGTTAGTGAGGGTAAGCATTTAAGGTAATCCCGGCTAATATACTTTACCTCCTAGCCTCATATCTCTCACTCTCATAATATCTCCTATATGGCCTCAATCGATAATAATCTCATCTCCACTCCCTGTAGTATATATAGAACATTGTTGAGATCTTTTACGATGACCTATGTCCATATTATGATATCGGTAATCGAGTTGGTTAAATAATTGATGTAACGTATTATTTAGGCTAAGATTACTATCTTCCATTTGATTATGCCTTAATTTGTGTCTGCGTACTGCCCCATTGAATTCAGAAGGATTCAACCCCTTCATACATCTAATTGAATGTGGTAGTCAAATAAATCTCACAATAATACTATCTCTCCTGAGAGCAATTATATATGAATTCAGGCTTGGCAGGGGTCCTACCTCTTACTTCTTACCCTACCTGTCCATAAAATATACTAGGCTGGAGAAACTCTATAATAATTATTTTTCTTTTAGCTTAAACAAAAGCCTCTAACTTTTCTATATTACTGCCAAGAACCCCAAAATAAATGTGCCAAATAGTCTGCAAGATGCAAATATACTTGTATTAAGTTCAAATAAAAACAAGCTATAATATGGCAGAAACAAACAAGACCAATAATCCATGGCCCTATCCCATAGTAAGTATCCGTGGAATTAATGTAACATAAATAAGAATAATCATTTAGATACAATTGGTGAAAATTTAATAAATTGTAAAGCCATTATTTTTATGTTAAAATAATTTTTGTTGTGAAGAATTAGATGATTTATAAAGAAATATTAGCAATTAACGTATATATAATGTTATTATAAATACCAGTAGGATTCTAATGCAAGTATACTCTTGTGATAAGTGCATATTAAAGGTGAAACTTTCAATGTAACATGTTGGATTACTTTTATATAGGTATAGTCATTTTTGTATAGATAATTACACACACTACTAATCTTCTACTATTCCTCTAAAATTAAGTATTTTAGGAGTGGCTGGGTGTTCAGGTGTGAATTTCCAAGTAAACTTGGAAATTCCCCTCCTCAATGTCAACCTAAATCAACTCAAAGGATTCATTAATAATTTGTTTATTAAAATTAATTATTATGTATATTTTTTTAATACTTCATCATAATATATACAAAATATTGGCGCAAAATGCCCCATAATTGTAAAGTATGTATTACTATCGATCAATAATCCGCCCTCTCAAAAAAAGTGGTCAATACTCCATATGAGTTTTTGGTAGCTAGTATTTTTACCTCGCCAATATAGAGAATTAAAACAGAACAATTGTAGCGCACGGACGGCTTATAAATTTAGTAAAATAAATAATGATTTAACTAAATAAAAAACTAAAACTAAACTCCATATTGTACAAAAATAATACAAGTGACATAAAATAAGAAGTAAAATAATATATAGAAAATAAGTTTAAAATAAAGAAAATCTCTTATTTCTGATTTCCCAGATCTAGTCTGCAAAAAATAATTAATATTATTAATATATATATACTATTATATAATATATATACTATTATATATATAAATTAAATAAATACATATATATATATATAATATATTACAAATAAAATGAAAAACATCTTACATTTTATTTTATTATCTAATCGTTAAAAAAATATAATAAAAAAAATATTTGTTAACGAAATGATTATATGAAATGTTGATTCCTTCCCTATCATGTTACACGCTATCCATTAATCTAACGGTTCTAATTAATCCCATTAACATGTAGGTGTGTATGATGTATATATATTAAATATATACGAAATGTGTGTTTGTGATATATATATATATAAGTATATATTTATATACCTAATATATTATAATATTAATATTATAATATATATAATATATTTATTCATATAATATATATATATTATATATATTAAGTATATATTATATATATATAGTAATATATAGTTAATAGAATAATAATACTATATATATCTATATATATATAGTATATATATATAGTATCTATATACTATATATTAATGTATCATACTTATATATATATATAACTTTAATTATATATATATTTGTAATAATAATATATTACGGAATAATATATTATCATATATACTATATATAATTATATATATATACAATATATATTAATGAATGTGTGTTTGTGCATGTGTGTGTTTATTGTCTAATGGGTTCAATTGTTAATTTTTTTTTGCGAGTGAATTTCTTATTTAAGTTTGTCATTTATTTACATAAGAAAGGAAAATGATGGGAGTTAAGGAGGAAGTTCGCTTTAAATTAATTTGGGAAAAGGCAACCAATGACTTCTAATATTTGGAGGAAATGAACCAACCTAAGGACATTGGGAAGGGAAACCTTCATAAAAAATCGTCATAGCAGAATACATAAAGGAACCACATAAGAGAACCACACACATGGACTACATGAAAAGTTTTTCTTAATAGGTAATTAAAATGGAGTACATAAAAGAATTCCATAAAAAAATGCCTATATAAAAAAGTTTACATGAACGGACTACAAGGAAAAACTACATCCTAAAGGTGCACATTTGGAATGGAGAAGCGTCCGGATTCCTAACGGCCAATAAACCGAAGTCCAAAAATGGAATTTTTAATTGCCATTTTTAGATTTTATTTATTTATTTATTTGTATTTTTTCACTTTTGATTTGTGGTTTTCTTCCTTTTTTTCCTTTTCGTTTTCTTTTCATCTTCCAAATAGAAGGAAAAAAAAAAAGAGTGAAAATTTATCAGAGCCAAAAAAATGTTCAAACACATTTTACATACATTATATGTCTCCCCTTTAAACCATAAAAATCTAAATATATATATATCATAATATTATCATATATATAATATTATATAATATACTATATATATAATATAACAACTTAAATATTAAATATGAACTAATAAATAATATATTATATTATATTAAGTTATACATTATATTATATATATATACGTAAAACGATATACCTTTATTATATATTAGAGTTATATTCAATATATATATTACTATAATAATAATATATTTATAAACATATATATATAATATATACTCATATATATATATTCAAATATATATAATATATAATATCATATATATATGATATAATATATATATATATATATATATTATATAATATATATATATTACTATATATATATATAAGATAATATATTATACTTATATAAATTTTAAATAAATATTAGAATGGAAATTGAAAAGAGGTTTTACATGAGTGTGGTCAGATCATTGGCCAGTAACTTTTTTCCTTAGACTTAATTTAAACCCCTTCTTCTCTCTGCATCTCTCTCACCTCTCACTCTAAGCTCGAGTTTACACTATTAAATTATAATCCTATATATATTAATATATAGATATTATTATATTTATATAAATATTACTAGTATATATATATTGTATACTTTAAATTATACTAAAACTATAACTCCATTGGCGTGATGATGAGTTGCGGGAAAATTATGAAAAGTATACAGTAATCGATATCCGAGATAGAAAATAATCTATAATTAACTATACCTAAGATAATATAATCTATAACTATAGATTAGATAGAGTATATAATAGTATATATATATATATATATATAGTATATATATATATATAATAATAATTTATATATAATGATACTATTTATTATACTAATATTAATAATTTTTAAAATTTGACTCTATTGAACATACTCTAATTAATTTTGTAAGCATATTTAAGATATTACTATAATATTAAAATGAGGTAATCTAATATATAGATAAAAACCGCTGAAAACGAGATAATAATTAAATATACTTGAGAAGATCATTACTGCTGAAATACGTTTTTTATGTAAATGTTTTCTTCAGAATGATTAACAATTATGAATATTACAATATTTTATAAAGAGATATTAGATAATAACATGTTAACATTTTAATATCTATATAATTCTTTATAGTATTTATTATTTTTATTTTAATTTATTTTATTGTTAATTAAATATTATTTTGTTATAAAAGTTATTATTATTATTATGGTTCGTAAATTTAAACCATTAAATAAAAAAAAAAACATAGTATTTTATAAACAATTTCGTCAGGAGTCAAGAACTGATGGACCAAGATCCATGACCATGCCGACCACGAAAACCAGCAGCATGATTGCCGCCATCAGGAGTTTGGGGTTTTCTACAAAAAGTTGTTAACCTTTAATAGTGGTTTTTCTTATTATATTTTCGTTTTTAATTTTTGACCATCACCTTATTATCTCTGGAGAGGGATTAACTGTACTAATTTCAAAAAAACTAACGAATAATTTTATCGTAGAGCGATATGAAATTTTGACCAACATATAATTATAGTCTCTTCTATAATGTTAACTACGTGCGTGAGCACGAGTAGCACGAATGAGGAGTCGCCTCTGATAATTATTTATATAAATAATATTATTTATTATTACTATTAACTCTTTATTACACAGAATTTATTAATATATATATATATAGTTAGATATATATAAAATTATATAATATTTATATACCTATATATATAATTAATAATATAATATATATATACATAGATAGTATAATATATAATACAATATATATATATTATTATATATATATTATATATATAAGTTATTATATATATATATATATCGTTCGTCTCTTCATTCCACTTTTTTTTCCAAAGATTGGGAGTAAGGTTGCGTTCATGCATCGAATTAAAATTTGATATTTATTAGAATATAACAAAAGTCGAAAGAAAAGCCCCAGCCTTACCGCCTGCCTCTGTGTCCATTAATTAGAGGGAGTACGGAACTCGTCCGCAATCCAGGAAATCCACACCTAGAGCCATTATCACGGGTACCTTGACGAGGATCCTCAGCTATTGTAAATCTGTCAAGTGTAGGGTTCCATCCTTTGGCCCAAGGGTCGTCCACCGGCCATTCAACCATGACCCCCTTACTAAACACCCCGCCAATTCTCTACTTTTATCTCATGCACCTTTGCTTCTCGCCTCTTGCCAAACTTCACATTTCTCTTCCTGGCAAAACATCCTTACTGACTCAAGTCCACTTTTTCTTCGATCTCCCAGCCGGTCGGTCCCAACACACTCCCCCACTTTACATCCGTTCTTAACCAACACGACTACCCCATCCATAGTGAAAACAAAGACCAAACCTTACTCGAACCAACTCTTTCTATTTATTCTCTCGTTTCACCCCTTTTCAACAACCACACAATTCTTCTGAGAACGTCATTCTCATCTTCATAATTGCTCTCAACAACCTACACGCACCCTAAGATTGTCCATTTCTGAACACAATGAA
>JABUQX010135909.1:0-32514 GCA_015478945.1 Trachelipus rathkii | reverse complement strand
TCCGCATCCTAGGTAGTAATTACCTAAAGCAGTTCCCCCTTCTAGAATAAGGCAATGTCCGTATATAATAATAATAAAAAAATGTATATACGGCCTTTACTGTGTTCAAGATAATGACAAGCCTTAGGGTGAGGTATGGGTTTTGCATAAATAATTGTCTATTCGGAGATCATTTCAAAAATTGGATAGAGGGAGAGCAACTAGGCGTTACCGTTAAACCCAAACTTGAGTGTGGTTTAAGAAAGTAGTAGATATTAATTATCCAGGAGCTCTGATATTGAATTTTTTTTTGAAAATTTAAAAAGAAAAATTGACTCTAAGAAACTAAATATTAACACAACATAAAAAGCTTTCAATTAAAACTTAGAATTTAACTCTATCATTAACATAATAACAACCATTCTTGTATATACTTTATAGGTTTTAATGATAACAATTAAGTTACGTCGTCAAAGTACAGTATAGACATTAGTTATGTGTTGACTAAATTTCGTTCACCTGGACACATTATGACTTTCCTAATGACATAGGGTGAATTAACGCAATTAATCCACATTCATAAAGCATCGACTTGAACGACGAATAGTATGGTCATCACTTCACACACCTAACATATCCTGTATGCACGAATAAGCAGTCATGCATTATAACAAAGTATCCATGATAACAACACGTTAAACTAGGCTAACACTTGACTCAGTAACGCAATCTTACTTAAGCCTTCAAACTCATATCATCTGAATTTTTACACTTAACATAGTAACATTTAACAAAAATTGAACATAACCCCTTTAAATATATCAGTATCTCATTCATATCGTAATATATGCTAGACGTAACAAATGTACTCCCATCTACTTAAATCGCTAATCACTGTCATAGTGGCTCGTGAAACTAAGTAATATAATGGTACAACAACAAAACCACAACATACCGTTTATGATCGAATAAGACATCTAAGCATTAGCAAAGGGTCCTACTTAACAACTGTAAGTAACTACACATTTGCATACGAATACGCTACTTATTCATCACTTTTTCAAACATATTTCTAAACATATCATTATTATTTTTTCCTGCATATAGTAACATTTAATAAAATTCATCATCACCATACCTAATTATCATAATACTGACCAACGAAAATACGCTTACGCGACAAAGATTTCACATATCAATAAAGCTTAAACATATCATACCCTACCTAAGAATAAATATACAATGACAAACCTTAACATACTTATGCTCAGAAAATACGTAACGGAACAAACGGCTGCAACACGCATATCTTACAAGACAACAGTCATTCATACCACATCATCTCTATTAACTACAGTAAATGAACACGTACACCGCGAATACAAATGAATCCACATAACAACCAAAAGCTACGAATAATGAATGTACCCTTATTCACACGTTCTTCCAAAACAAATGCCCCATAACCAAATCATCATAGTATCTGAATACTCTCACAGCAAGATGTAATCACATTACACATATTGCACACAAAGCTTCTTATCAACGAGCGTGAGCTTACCGTAATCTTAGCTAAAGACATGATTCATCATCGAATAAACTCCAAAGCAGTATATGCCACATCTCAACAACATTTTCTTCTTATAACCCCAATACAGCTAGTCATCTCAACCTAGAAATCTATTAGTACCTCGTAGGAAGATGCTGAAAGAAGCCATAATGAAGAACTCATTATACACCTATACCAAAGACGCGGTATCAAAACCTACCTCGGACAGAGATGGCACATGTGTTCGCCCAAGTAATTCGTATACCTTGCCTGAAATATATCAATTAATCTCCACCGCTTATATCATATTGTTTCTTAAAAAACAACTCTTGTAAATCATGAACTAGACAAATCGTGTCATTTACTAGTAAAGACCTCTATTTCTACTCTGTGAGAAACATATCTTTTTTATTTAGAAACACTTGTGGTTTAATATTATTATTATTCTTCTAATTTTATTATTCTAGAAAATATATTTCTTATTTCTCCCTGTTTTTGGTTATTTTATTTTTTTTTTAAATTTGTTATTTCTTTTAAGCTCTAAAAACCTTTGTTTTTAAAAAACACTTTTATTTTTATGAGCATATTCATTTATCTCTCTTCATCTATCTCTTTCCTATTCTTTAACATCCCTTATCGTGGTTTTGTCCTATTGTCTCCGCATTGGTTGAATGAACACGTGTAAGTTTATAAGTCGGAATAACTATCGGGTTAACCTAGTAAGAAGAAGAATCACTTACCATCGTATACGGCTGCATTGTTGGAGCTCTACCTTGAAATCCTGCGGTGAAACATACGATGTTTATGAAGGCGTGAGTGAGCCGAGATGGCATATCCATATCCCTGAGACGTTTGCTGACTAAAGTTCAAAGAATTCAGTATGAGGTACACGGTGTGCCACCTCTCCGGTCCGCTCCTCCTCCCCCCCGGCCCCCTCGCTTCACCAACTGGTAGTTATTCATCTTAGTCACTCAATGTAACATAACCAATCTTTCAGTCCCATCAGAACACCGTAGATGGTTTCGGAAGCACGCCCCTTATGCTTCAAGCACCTTCCATATTATTTATCATCTCAAGAAATGTAGATCAATTTTTAAGGGGAAAGCCTGCTCTGATCGCTTTCTATATTAAACTTTATTTTCGGGTGCCTCCCTCATAGCTCTTACTTGTTTATTCTTCTAAGATACTATTGGAAAAACATCTATCTCAAAACATCTCGATTTCTTAGATCATCTGGTCAAAGTCTACATCATTTCTATCTGCGTTTCCAGATCCTGACCGAGTTACAGCTTCCTACAGGACGTCCTCTGAGGATTCTATCTGGCTGATACCGTGTGTAAATGGCTAATTTACTTTCCATATCTACATTTATCTGATTTAATGAGTTTTACTCCGCCCACTATTAGTGAAACTTAGCTGAGAGCGCACACAGTTTGGTGCGATGGATCCGCTGACATCAATCATCTAAAGATATTCGGACGGGACTAGTATATTGAGCACTAGATCGCCGTCAGCCTATCTACTACCAAAGCTCCGTCCTAATTGTGGACGCTTGCGCCTACCCATTCTCTTTGTGTACACTATAATGATCTTAGTTTTCTTTCAAATCGTCTCAAATCATTCAGCGCTTTGATTGTATGACGTTTGGCAAGCGACTTCTTCTTCCTTATCATGTATCAATAGTGGTGTTCCTGCAGGGTTCTGTCTTGAAACTCATGCAACTTATATTTCCTCACATTAATCCATTATACTAAAACCTCTCTCTCGACAATGCAGCATCACTATACTACTCAAATGTTCACAATACCAGTAATCGCCAGATATGAGCCTTGACCCAAGAACGCCTTGATATCCTTAGACTCATTTCAATGCTGGCTAACCTTCTTGTATGACCTCTCATACTAGAATTGCCCCATGGGGCTCGTCTTAATCTTCGTCGAATTATCCCTCATAATGGGTCTCGCAACTGATCTGGATAGAAGTTTCCGAGGTGGGGAGGTACTGTAATACTGAAATCAATCTTGTGAATAAATCAATTCATCGTCTCTGTAAAGAATCGTCAATCGCTGTATCAAGATTCTAAACCCTTCTTTCAGAGACTTTCTCTCATATACCAAACTTTTCACATATACTCTTTTTTCGTACTGTGTTCTCCGTTTCTTTCCTGATTTAACTTAATTATAAAACCATTTTTTTAGAATCTATTGTGAAACCATTAGGACTGAATCTTAACATATAATAATCATATAAATTAAAATGTCTTTGGTCCAAGAATACTCATCATTCTACAATTACGCGTGTAGACGGCGGCCTCTCAAGAAGAATTACTGGGAGTTTTTCTTTTGTAGAACATGCAGAGACTTTTTTTTCCTAACTATCATCAGATTGCTCCGGCAGCTATACATAGGAGCCTCACCCACCTGGGTATGTAAGTACTGCTTCGAATTTATGTCATGGGGGGCTCTGTCTATTTCTACCGGCTTTTAGGTATAGGTGGAATCAATAAGGCCAACATGGCCTTTTAAAATGACTGTCCAATACTTCACAGTTCACTGACCCTCTGTCTTTGCGAGCGCGGATGTTGTGTGCTAGATCTTCCCTTTTACATAGTAACGGAACAAAAGTGGCACAATCGGTGCGCTACGAGGGACGTTATCACACCGAGTACCACCCCATAATATACGCAATCGCACCCCTCCCTCCGTAGTCACCACTCCTGTACGCGTGCGTGCCTTCACTGCCCACCCATGCTTAATTACGTGATTTTTTGATTCGATATATGTAACTCGCATGAGCTTAGTTCGCATGCGGTGTTCTGCCGATTCTCTCTCTCTTTGCCAGCACTTCCTTTACTTCTGGATGAAATGATTTCAGGATGCACCCATTTCAAGTTCTTCTATTGTATCTCTAGCTCTGTAATATTAGAATTCTCCCCACTTGCAGGAGGCCTGCGTCTTAACCGGTCATCCTCAATCTGAAGTTATAATCTTGCTGGTTTAATGACTTTAGAATTGTCGCATTTCGGTAGTAATGGCGATTGTATATGCCCCTCTCGACCTTGATAGGGCTCTTGTCCGCGATAAGATCGAGAACTGGTTGATCAATCCTGTAAAAACAAAAACCCAAAAATTTAATTAAAAACAAAAAAAAAACAAAAATAGACATAGTAATCATAAATCGCATTCATATAATTTTACAATCTAGAAATGATTGCTAAATAAAATCCTTTTTATTTTCACAATCTCAGCTCGTTAATCTTGGTTTGGATTCAATATCAATATTTTATATCCCTAAATCGTTCCCTTTATACAATCTTCTTTATAAACAACTTTTCAGTACCTAACTGGTTGACTTTTTTTCAATTTAAAAAAAACTTCTTGCCTTCTATTTTTAATTCTATATTTGGATCCATATTTGATTCTTTCTTAAAAACACTTTTAAACAACTAATCTAGTAGTTTTCAATTCTTAAAAAACTCTTTTACTCGATAAATAGTTACTAAAAAATTAATACAACTCTTCCATGTATATACTATAACTGAAATTCAAGCAAAAATTTCTGTGTATCTTTTACCAAGGTACCCCAATACGGGTCAAAAATCATTATTGATTATCAAGACTAAAAATCACGCTCATTCCTTCTCCTTCCCACACACTAACAAACCCGAAGTATATAGATATTCACTACCTAACATAACAACTTGTCTTAGCACAGAACGCATTACTCTACTCACAAGTCAATTTAGCTAACAGTATCATTGGAAAAATGTATTATATACAAAAATAATAAACATAAGTAATTAAGTTAACAAGAAAAACTATAAGTGGCAGTACATGAACTACCAGTCCTAACATATTGATCCATTACGTGTCATCAAGTACTTAGACCAAAAACCTATATTTCAGTGTCTAACGTTAAAACAACCAGTTTTACAAATCCTAACTAACAGCGAAATACAAAAAGCCCTCATTACCGACTATGAAGCTATGATATAATGAATACTCAATTGACAAAACCCTTAACAGATACCTTATACGTTCTTAATATCAACACTTCGTATAGCAATATGACAAAGGATCCATACCCTTAACAATACTATATCGGTACAAGTACTTAAACCTAACAACTAGTAGATAATAAACAAGTACAAGTATTTTAGCTGTACTCGAATATCTGATAGCTAAGAGTAAATGATTTCCTTATAACTCACTAATATCAAGCGCAACTTAGTGATAGATCGGATATATCTGTTACTTAACTCTTATTTTCATTTCTATTTATTTACTCTATTGTAAGAATTGATCATCTCTAAAAGCTTCTTATATCGTCATCTTTTATACAAAAACACTATTTATTATGATCATTCTCTTCATATTTTCAATCTTCTATTAGGAATCACTAGTCACTATTTTGTTTTTTTCAATAACATTATATTTACTTTTAATTTTAATTTCGTTTTATTTTAATGAAAATTAGCTTTCCGTTTTTTAAAATTTATTTTATTCTAAATTTATCTTTATATCCAAATCTGCATTATGAACCTAAAATTTATTCTTTTTTATGTTATATAACATTATACAAAATTACATTTTTACATACACAAAAGCTGTAAATCAGTGAATCTGTAAATCAAACCAACCACCCCTCCCCTCCCCTGCCTCCTCGCCCAACCTGATCTGCTTGAGGTGATTGATCTATCGAATCTATTGCACTCTTAGTTCAGTAGTTTAGAGTATACTTTCGGTAACATAGCATAAAAATAGTTCTTTTTATACTAACCTAACGCTCGAATATATGCTGACATAACAAAAGTTTTAACAATTAATAAAGCAAACATTACATAACTGATGTAAGGATCTAATGTTATAACATCAAGCTAACAATTTACTTAAACACGAAATAAACAGGTCACCATTAACAAACCAATAACCATACTTAACAATAAGCAAAAGTAACTGAACGACAGAACTTACAGATCGTTACTGCGTATTAACAATTTTTTTCAAAAAAATCTCTAACATATCACTGTTATATTACATTAACATAGTCTACATTTAAAACAGTATATCTACCTAACCTACATTATCATAACTGGACCAACGAATATGCTGACGTAACCAAAATTTTTCTTCATGATCAATTTGCAGATAGCCTACCAGTTATTTCAGACCTAAATTAAACGTTAAAGACCAATATTGGTTATTAGGTTACACAGCTCATACCCTAACTCATCTTAAAACAGCACGAGATAACCCACAATGTTTAAACAAATTACACAAAAGTTTCATTAACTTAACAAAAGTTAAATTAAAAGAATTATACTAACATTGCATACATTGAAGCATCCTATTCACATCAATTTTCTCACCAACATACTACTATACATTATCCGACTGTTATTTTTTAAAGTTAACATAAGTAGCCATTATAACCAATACACCGTACCATTAATTATACCTAATTATACAATAGGTCCAACAAATATAGTGCTAACAAATGATACAAAGACTATATTCACACAATTAAAATGCTAACATGATCATATTCTTTAATCTAATGTATATTAGTATATATCGCTACAATGATCATAATAAGACTAAACACTATTTATAAAATAATATCTTTTCATTATGATCGAATTAATGTATTCGTTAAACTGTTACTGCATAAACACAATAACAAAAGTTTTAAGGAATGCAATTACTGTAGCAACACTAAAGTACTAACAATGCATACACGGGATAAACGAAACGTACTACTTCAAGTATGACCTGATTGGTATGTGATTTCCGTTGTGCTCTGATTTCACTAGTGGTTAATCATTGATACATTGTCGAGAAATTGTTATAACTGTATCTCCCACTATATTCTGCGATAAAACATTACGCAAAATCAACCATATGATTCTTGGTGTGGTTCGTTTGTTCTAATTACATAAGCCTAATTAACACCCTCTTGATTTCAATTGTTGTGCACGGGGATCGAACATAACAAAAATTCTTATTGAAATTAAAATCATTTTTATCGATCTCTCGCATCCATATCCGCTCCTCTCTTTATTCATGCTTTTTCATTCTAGTAAACCAACTCTAACAAACTTTATTACCATACCTTCTCATTCTTTAAACACTTTTTGGTCTTTTTTTTGTTCTCTTTTAATTATAGTATTCTTCCCAATCGAATTAAACTTATGCATGAAGGATTTGGGTATTTGTACCTGCGTCTTGAGAGAAACTTATTCATACGTTTTTACCTAAAAAAAACTTTTCATTTTTACTATTATCTTCATTCCTTTTGTTATGTTTTATCACTAACTTTTTCTTCAAATGAACAAACAATCCTCGATAACAAAATACACAAAACAAAGATGAAATTACAACAAAATAAAGCAAGTTGCACACAAGCATAACCACCCATCCATATCTCATCACCAGCGTATAATTAAACTAACAACCAAAACTTCACACTTTAAATAATAACATGATCTTCTGATATAAATAACATCGGGTAGGCTATCTACACCCAATAGCAGACACACTTAACAGTGAAAAACTCAAGCACAAACCTCAGACTCACATACACCATATATATTAGTAACTAACGTGCATGGCAGAATACGAACCTACTCTGAACTTTTCAAGCATACTCTCGCCATATTACACGTAAATACATAACAGTTATAACCAAAAACACACCGACATACAACCAACGAAACTTTTATTTTTACTATAACGTAAAAAATTTCCGAATGATGGTTTACATAACCCAAAGCTCCTTCAGTTTAATCCATACGTATGAAACATCAACGTCACAAATCCTTAGTCACTTTCAACCTCTACCTCATGCGTCTTTCTATCACCGCCATTGAACTTATATACTCATTCGATCTTAATCCGCTCAATATTCAGATTCATAATCCACCATTGCTAGTAATCGATTAATCGTGATAGTCCCAACAATAACAATAAACAAACAAATATCTGTTCTTGTATATATTCCACTAAATCAACTGAATATCTGATAACAACAAATCAAAAGATTATACTCAATTACCGCATTTTATTAATATCCACAAAAAAACCTATCATAAGCAGGGCACCCTACACTTCGGTCTAATGTGAATAATATTAGTAACAATGATACAATAAACCGTAAAAATACCTTAAAAGCATGAATGAAAGACTGTTGATTAATACGTACTCTAACAACACTCTTTTAAAGCTTCATACATTTAACAACGAGGTAAAAGATATTATAAACATGGCATACACAAAGATCAACGTAGACCTACTGCAATTACTTTGTCAGGCAAACTATCCTCC
This sequence comes from Trachelipus rathkii, assembly GCA_015478945.1. NCBI lineage: Eukaryota > Metazoa > Arthropoda > Malacostraca > Isopoda > Trachelipodidae > Trachelipus > Trachelipus rathkii. The sequence goes on along the minus strand of JABUQX010135909.1, from coordinate 23,664 downwards.
TAAACACATCTCAATTTCCCAGTATTACATTCATTTTATTCATAATCTCATTTCATAACATAGGAAATTACAGATCACATCCAGTATCATTACATCAGTCACCTTGTAATATATTATAACATATCAGGATACCCAATAGAATTCCTAAACCAATATAAGATCATTACTATAGATCCTAACCGAAAGGAGTGGCATGGTATATGACGTGACCTACCACAGCCGTACGGACTTGAATTAGTCGCCATAACATACATAATCCCTACTAATGAAACATCACCTTACGGATGTAGAATTCCATTATCCCTCTCACGGAACTGTCAGAACTCATATCAAGGAGTGCATTTTCATCTCCCTTTGCGCGTATTTCGCCCTACGAGGAGGCCCGACATGTGCCACCTGCCCTTTTTAACGGCTACTCCCTCCTCGGCTCGTGAATGGATAAAAATGCTTTCTATTCAGCTATAACATATTGACTAAAAATACGTTAGATTTTCGCTATATATATATAAACAAATTACCTATGAACAATGGGATAAAGTAATTAACAACTACCTATTCATTAGTAAAGACGCATTAAGATACAGTTAGTTTTGATAACGGATCATATACTGTATCCTTAACTGACGGTGATTACTCCTCTTTGTTTAGAAACGTGTGTAGCACAGGCATAGGACCTAAGTTTTGTTGTACAACATAATGTACATGTTTAGCGAACTATTATTGCTCTCACCGTTCCAATAAAATTTTTGCTAATGTTACCTATGTTTTATCTCATAGTCAATGACACTCCCTCCATTACTACGGAAACGCCTTGTGACACTTTGATGAAGATATGCACACATTTCCGACTAGTTCCACGAAGCAAATGATTAGGTACATATTCTTTTGATAGAATTGGTCACACTTAGTTTATAAGTGATATTGTTCAGATAATATCGGCTTTATCTGTATGCTCGCCTTATGGAGCTGCGGTAAAAATTATCGATGGGATAACATATCTGAACTATTTGTATGACCACACTGTTAGCGTACATCTTAACACTATTGAATAACTAAAGTAATTATTCAGGGTTGACTACATGATCAGTATTTCAAGATATCGTTGGGATATGTTAGGATTTTGCCCTATATTGACCATAACATAATATAATATATAACTGTGTGGTCACGCTGTTTTATCGAGCATATTATTAGCATTTATTATGCGCTAAAAACTTGTGACTGCATAAGCATTATACATTCACTAAAACTCTGTGGTCATAGAAGCTATTAATATAGAGATTCTTTGAAGATTTATATGTATGCAGTTTAATTTCTCATCCTTAAGAGTGAAATAACTTCTCGAAATATGACACAATTGACATCACCAATCACTCCATTTCAACTAGACTCCATTAGGCCAGTCTTAGGCATGGTATTAGGAGGACTCTCGTCATAGGTATGTAAGTGTTTCTATTGATTTTATATACTGAGATTTACTGATTTTATTTTCACCGCATTGGTATTTACATTACGTAGTCAACGAATACTTAGTTATTAACGCATAGTCACCATCATATTTGCTAGAGCTTTGAGATTTATTTTATATCATATACACAAATGATAACTTAACTTTTATTAGTGCTCACTATTCAGATAAAATTCTTGCTATATAATTTTAATGTTATGTTTGATATAAAAACTAGGTTTCTATGTTTGTCAATTATCGTCTTGGGGAATCTTATGACATATACTTCGAACCGACGCTGTTCGTGATGAATTTGTATGTTTCAGAATACCATGACGTAAGTTCAGATGTAAAATCAATTTGATACGTTAGCATCATAATATTCGTCCTGTTCAAAGTATATGATGCCTTAGACAGATGAGGCTATGGCTAAATCTTATTATTTAAATATTACGCATTAAGGCTTAGATTAGTAAAATTAAATCATTGAATACCAGTCATATTCCATATCAGCATTCGTGGGATAGCCGTTAGACAAGCAACATATAGTGCATACACGTTTAATTGCACTTATGAACCGTGTTATAAGGTACATTACTATCGTTTAACAGATTTGCGTGAACTATTGTTAATAGGTTATTAGCCGCTCTAATTCGCTTAACGACACTACCTAATAGATTGTAAGTACCTAACACGGTCATTACAAAACTGACCGATATCTCACCACTTGTTTGTTATTGGCTAATTGTCGGCTCATTGTTATTAACGATAACTAAAAAAAATTGTATACAGCATAATTCAGTCAAAAGCAACCAATTTTAAATCAGGAACAATGATGTTATGCTTTACGTCTTTTGCAACAATCTAATGCTTAAAACTACGTAATGTACTTTAGACATATACATCGATCGGTTGTAGATATATTAAAGAACTTTATTCTTTGTGTCTACTCTGTTTATCCGACACTACAATGTATTACTCAATAAAACTTGTGACATGAATCATATTAGATTAATAGATATCAAAAGTAAATGGATGGGTAGGACTCATGGGATGGGGTTGTTGTTTTGATTTTACTGATTACTGTTTTAAAATCAGTAACGTATATATCAGTTTTACTTGATATTTTATTCAGAAGAATTTTTTTATGTTGATGTTCTGGTTAAACTGGTTCGTTTACATATTCGTTCGTGTCTGACTTATGAGATAATTAAGATCAAGGCTGATCTATGGATAAATTTTTTCTGTCAAGTATTACTGTATAAACAATGTTAAAATTAACGTTAATATGTTAGAGATATGTTGATGTTGTTAGAAAAAAGTGTAAATAGGTTGCGTTTATGTACGCTATGATAGGTACTTGTTACTGTTGTTAAGTATGGAACTTTTGTTATTCGTTAGTAGTTTTACGGTGCCGAGGATATGGTTAGGTTTGGCATCTGCTACAATATATTCCTTTAGGTGTGTAATATATGTTACTTTATACATGATGTTAAAACAATGTTACGTTAGCAGATATTCGGTTGGTATAAGATATATAAAGAACCTTATTTTTGTACTATAGTTTATCCTGAACTATGATTACTCGATATGTGAATCTGAATCCACTAGATCGATTTATGATTCATAAGGTCACGGCTACGAATGTGACGATATTAGAGGAGGGTTAGGATGGGGCCTGATGGTTTTGATTTATCTCGATTCTATAGCTTTTAAATCGCGGGTGAACTATTCACCTTCACTTTGACATTTTATTCAAAATACTTATTTTTATTTTATGTTTGGAAAAAAACTTTGTTATTTATGTTATGTTTGGATAAACTTTTTATGTTTGCATTATTTGTTGGGGATTAATGTGATTTAGGTCTAAGTTTATGATAAATTGCTTAAAATCATTACTATGTTCAATGTAAAACACTTTGTCTACGTTAGACATATATTCGTTGTTCTGTTATGATAATACCACCAAGGGTCTGTGATAAACCTTTAGCTCTAAATATTACTGTATCAATGTAAAATTAACGCTTAACTATGTCTAGAGATATGTGAAAAAGTATGAGTTACTAGTGTTACGTTTCTGCATGCAACGTTAGTTACTTTGATTGGTGTTAAGTGTGAAACTTTTGTTAATGTTAACAGTTAATTCATGTTTAAGTTGTTAGGTTTAGGTTTGCTGTCGTGGAATATATTCTTAGTTCATAAGGATTGATGCGTATTGTAAACTTTATTAATGTGACAAAGTTTTTGTTACGTTAGTCTACTATCACAGGTCTGTATGATAATTATACATAGGTCTTAGATGATGTATTTTGCATTAAATATTATCATGTTAATCTGAATATTAACATTGCTATGTTAGACATATGCTTGACAAATATGTCATTAGGTTACGTTTGTATGCCATGTTAGTTACGAAAAAGTGTAAGTATGGAACTTTGTTAATGTTAACAGTTTATTCATGTTAAGGTGTGTTAGGTTATATTGACTTGATGCATTATATTCTTAGACCAGATGATGCTATGTTAGTCTTTATTAATGGAAAACTTTGTTATGGTATCATATATTCGTGGATCAATATTATTAAATTAATTGTTTTTATGTCTTAGTTTATCCGAAACATACACGAAAATGTTGACTTGAACAATAGATTCGATAGATCGATAGATCACTGGGGTTACCGCTAGTCATGTGACTTCCTAGATCGTCTTCGTGGTTTCCCATTTTACCGTACCGCGCCGTTTTTTCCGCCTATATATTGTGTATTATGCACTCGTTGCCACGGCGGCTTAATTAGAGCACAGGAAGTCAAAACCTAAACAACAAAACAAAAGAAACAAACACCACCCAAAAAAACGCAACCAAGAAAAAACAATGAAATAAAAAACATAAAAACTAAAAAAAATCGCGCAAAAGAATACCCAAAAAAAAAAAAAAAAAAAAGAAAAAAAAACCGACCCCAGTTTAAAACAAAATAAAAAAAATGAAAATAAAATAAAAAAAAAAACAAAAAAAAAGAAAAAAAAAAAAACAAAAAACAAAACAAAAATGAAAAAAAAAAAAAATAACAAAAAAACGAGAAAAAAACAAACAAAATCAAAGGAAGATACTAATACACACAAATAAGAACAATACCAAAAAAAAACTATAGCAAAAAAATAAACACAAAGAAAAAAACAAAAAACAAACAATAATCAATTTGGGAGTATTAATGCCCAAAAAACAAGTTTTAAAAAATAAAAAAATAATTCCTAAATTTGAGAGAAAAAAACAGAAACAAAAAAAAAAAAAAAAAGAAAAAAAAAAAAAACAAAAAAACGAAAAAAAAAAAAAAAATAAAAAGAAAAAAAAAAAAAAAAAAAAAAAAAAAAAAAAAAAAAAAAAAAAAAAAGGTATGGAGACGATGAGGTACTAGAGAGTGGAAGGATGGATGGTTGAATTTACTGAAATTTACTGCTTTATGACAGGTAATGAAAAATACACAAAATATTTTTACGTTTTATAATTCCTGCATTTAAATTATTACCTAAAACAAAAACGTTTTAAACGAACATAAAATTAAAAATAAGTAAATTATAATTTAATTCAAAAAAAAAAGTTTTAAACGAAATATAAATATATAAGTGCTGTTAAAAGAACATTTAAAAAAATAAAAAGGACTTATAAAGAAATTAAAATAGAAGTTTTTAGAGTGTGTATATAAAAGTTATTATCGGATAACATAGCATAACATAATATGATATTTAATAAAAGACACGACTCAAACATCTCCAAAATAAATAATAATTAGATATTGTGACACAAAACAAAGAATCAAAATGGTGAGTAGCTTATTGATATTCGGAAAACCGACACCAACCACAGAATCATACGAGGTATTGCGTATGGATTTCGAAGAAATCGTGGCAGGAGTTAAATGAACAAGTTCTCGACATGTATCTGATAACTCTAGGAAACAGGAACCACATCAGCATTCGTTGATACGTTCGTTACTGTATTGCATTGAACATTAGTTACTTAGTGTTAGCTAAGTATTGGAACAATTTGATTATTGTTATAGAGACATTACATTGTATCAAATGAGGTAATATGTTAAGGTTCTATGTCATGATGCGATTATTCTTATCAGATATGAAATAATATGTATAGTCTTTTTGATGTTAGAAAACTTTGTATACGTGAGCAATATTATTTGATATGACCTATATAGAATAGTATAGAATAAGTATATGTACCAGCAAACTCAAAACTAATAACATATGTTAAATCAGCCTATGCACAGAAGAATAATAGATAAATAAAATAAACAGTAGGGACCTAATGAATTATGGATATGATACTGAAAAAAGTGTGATAATAGGAATTATACGGTATCTGGTAGCAATAGTATAAATTAACCTATACTAGTTGAAAGTAAAGATATGAAACACTCGTCTCCATTGTGTACAATGCTGTATGGTTAAGATGAGTTAGATATGAGCTAAGGTGTAACGCCCACAAATCTTATATCTCCTATATCATTACGTTTAAGGTTATATGTTAGGCATTATATTGAGTATTGAAAACTTTTAGACGTCAGCAAAGTGATAGCAGCCAATTAGTAAGTCAGGAGTAGAATAAATAGTTAGGTTAGATCTATTGCTCAGAATAAACTTTTATATATAAAATGATTTGAACAAAATCGTTAATTGCTTAAAACAGCTTCCATTAATGCCAAATTTAAGAAAGGGATATTTGAAAAAGAATTATTTAAATAGTCGTACGAATCTGTAAGCTGCTCGTCGGTTACTTGGAAGCGTTACCATATATAACGCGTTAACTCATAGTGTATTAATTATTAAGTGTATTAAATGAAACCTGATGTTACGGTTTTGATTAACATAACAACATTAGATTTATACATCATGGCCCGTTCCAATAGTTATGCCTCTTCTAATAATAGAATGTGAAAACTCTATAAATTCTATGTTCAGCATATATTACGAGCCTAGTATAAAAAAGAGCATTATTTTATGCTAAAAACCTCGTAAGGAAAATCAAAAAAATGATACTACAATAATATATGACTATGAAGTCAATAAAATTAACGATAAGTAAACTCAAAATAAAAGAAATCAAAATAGATCAAAATACCACTCAATAGATCAGGGTTTGTGGGCGGAGAAGAATGGAGAGAAGGGAGGATGATAGATGTAATTACACGAAAATTACAGATAAGATTAATAAAACAGCTTTATAGATGTATGTAAATGTAAAATTATAATACGTATACAAATAACAATAAATAACGGAATACCACCAATTTATAGTATAAAAAACAAAAGGTTCTAAAAATATAATAATTAAAAAAAATAAAAATCCAAAAGCTAAAATAACAATCAACAAGTCTATTAATGAAAAGAATTATAAAATTAAATAAAGTCTCTTATAAAAACCATACAAAAGCTCTTTAAAGAAAGGTATGAATTGAAAAATAGAATCATAAAGTTTTTAAATACATAACGAAAAGATTTATAAGAATAATGCAAATAGTAATAGAAAATGAGACATAAATAAAAAATAATACAACAACATCGCCTAATACTTAGTTACTTCTGTAATAAAGGAATAATATTGTTACCTCCATCTTAGCTGTGCGAAACCCTACTATTCTGAATTCTTAATACATTGTTATAAGTTTACATTACGAAGTCTAGCACAAGATTATATAGGATATTGTTATTGCTAACGAGTTTATAATTCGAAAACGTAAAAGACAATAATGTTAGGTATGGTCATTGACATTATATTCATAGTTTAAAGGTAATGCTATGTTGCTGTTATTGATTGGATGAAAACATTTGAATTAACGTGACACATAAAATATTTCCAACTAATTGATCAGAAACAAAAATAGACAATTTAACCCAATGATCAAATATGCTAAAGTTTTTATTAAATTCTTTACATTGGCAATATTAAAAACTATATCCGCATGATATGTTATAGAAAAAGTGTGAAGTAAAGGTAGGTTACGTTACTGTGATACCATGCAAAAAGTTATTAGTTATCTTTACTGTAATGGAATAAAAGGGGGAGGGCAGGGTGTGGCGTGATTTACTGTATTTCTATCTGAAATTTTGCCGCAGTTTTTACAGGATTATGTAAAAAACACAAAATTTATTTACATTTAAACATGAAGAGTGTAAAAATTTTAGTAAGCAAATTAAACAAAAAGTTTAAAGAAATTAAATTAAAAATTAAAGATAATTTAAAAACAGAAAGAAAGGTAAAGAAATAAAATTATAAAAAAATAAAAATAAACAAAAGATTTTTAAAAAACCAAAAAGTTTTAAAGAATAAAATATAAAAATAGAAATACAACAGCTTTAAATGAACCACCCAAAATTATTTAAAGAAAAAAAAAACTATAAAAACCACATAAAAAGTTACTTAAAAACAATAAAAAAGGAAGGACTATTCTGCAAGGAAAAACAAATAAAAAAAAAATAAAAACAATAAAAGAACTAATATCTTAGCCAAAATAGTTTTGTTTTCATTTAGAAGAAATAAAATTAAAAAATAAATAAAAAAAACACCTCGCCCAATATACTGATTCTCCTTAAAAATGAAGATATCTTACACAAAACTCATCAGCTATAAACCACAGTAACACATAGATCTCTTACTAGATGCCGTAATAGCTAGTTACGTTCCAACTGACCCACTGCGTAAAGTAAATGAAACTTAGAAAAACTAAATATTAGCAGTCCAACCCCTTATCATGAACCTGAGCTGTGATAAAGGTTTTTAGAATTGTATGTATAAATATATTGGTTCAGACATCTGATATGTTAAGAACAGATTCAAAAACTTTTTGTCTAACAGAGTTTAAATTGAAAGCAAGATGTATAATTAGAGATACAAAAAAAACTAAGGTTGAAGATGATAAATATTGCATATGGTATGCAGAAAATTAATAAAAATGAATAACTGTATTCTTGCCAAAAGCAACAAAATAGATATACACATTTTATTTGTATCACGGATAGTATTACTTTACTGTTATTATAAAGTTATGGAACTTAGTTAATGTTAGCTATTTATTCATGCATAAGGTATGTAAGTTATAAACATAAAATACTGATTGAATAATAATAATATTCCTATATGTAGGCGCCCAAAGAATATGTATAGTCTTTAATATGATGATGACACCATCTTTCGACTCAGCAAGTAATTTAGCGTATATATTCGTTCCAAGAGACAGTATGAAAAACCTAAATACTATGAAGGATAAATAGAGATGATGATGCCATATTATTAAATAAAATAGTCTACTTAATGTTCCGCTGCAAACCAATAATAAATGATATGTTTCAAAAAGAAAAACTATGATATGAAAAGTCTCGTGTGAAATAGTCTTTTGGCACATTCACATTCAAATGTATATAGTTACTTAATACAGCTAGATTAAAACAGTATGGAAACCTAATATGAATAAATTGTTAAGAATCGAATTTATTCCGACATCGGGAATTATGTATAGAAATTAATGTTGACCAAAGTGCTCAATGAACTTACATTAAATATTTCTCTAGCCAGCCAGAAACAAATATGATATGACTTAAGACTTAATAAGAATAGTGAAATCCCACCCTTATGTTCCCTTAGATGATAAAATTCAGATTATTGAACCATTAAATTTCGTAGTTTTTAAAAGATTCTGAACACGCATTAAATTTTGTATTAAATGTTACAGGACCAGGCCTATGTTACTTGTAAAAAATACCAGGGATATGTTTGAAAAAAGATTAAAGATAAATTTAACGTTCTGCGCATCATGTTAGCAATAGTCTTACTGTTGAAAAAATAAAGTTATGGAACTTATGTAATGATTGACTGCTTATTCGTGGCAAAAAGAGGTTGTTTATTTAGAAAAAAGAAATACAATGATTATAATACTCAAGACAGAAATCCAAACCATCATCAGTTGAGTAATTCAATGAATGATTCAGGTATTCAGTGTGAATGCTTTATTGATGTTTAAGAAAAAACTTATGTTATCGAATGACATAAATATATCGGTTCTCTATGACAATTACGAAACAAGACTGTTTGAATAAAATTTATTGGGGTTAATGTTACTATAGTTAATGATATATAAAAATATCAAGTAGCATAATTAGGAAAAAAGTGAAAGTAGATTACGTTCTGCGCTCAATGTCAGTTAATTTACTGGGTTAGTTAATGTTAAGAGAATTATGATATATAATGTTAAACTGCTAATATTTCAATGTTAAGATGGGTGGTTGTGTGAGAAAAAAGATGAATACATTAGATCGTAGTTCAGGTATATGCTATGATTTGCTTTATTGAGTGAAAACTTTGCTGCGTTAGCGGATATTCGTTGGTCAAGTATGATAATTACACACTGTTGCTATAAAATTTTGTTAAATGTTACTATTTAATAGAAAAAAAATACCAGTGATATGTAGAAAACGTGTAAAACGTTAACGTTTCTGAGCTCAATGTTATGTTACTTTCCTTTTGTTGAGATATGGAAACTTTGTTAATGTTAAACTGAAACTATAAAAATATTCATGATTTAGGGATCTGAATAGAACGTGACAGAGTTACATTAGATTCTTCGATCAGGGGAAGGCTAATGTGCGACATATTTAAAAGCAGTGAGAGATGAAAACTTTGTTACGTTAGTCACTTATATTCCAAATGCCCACTCCTCGAAAAATTGATAATTAACACACTAGATCTGGATACCTAATACACGTTTCCCACAAGGATTAAGATGTTCACTAATTATATACCTGCCTAAAAATATCCAAGTGTAAATATGCTTAGAAAAAAAGCCCTGATAAGTACGGTTACGTTATGCGACTCTCAATCTTCCAGTACGTAATGTTGTAGTACGAGAAAATATCCCCGTTAATCGTCATCGCTGTTAAACAACCCTATTCATGTTAAGAATGTTCGACTAGCGTCTATGTGAGAATGTACGATTAGATAGATAAAAAAATAGTTTGGGATATTGGAAATAGTTAGCTTTTTGAGAATGGAGAAGAGAAAAAAAAGGTGGGGAGGTGAGGAAAGCTCTGAGGCTCAAGAGGCTTCCAGAGGCTCAGGAGGCTTCTCGTGGATGTTATGATTAATGTATTATAAAAAATGCTAAATTTTTTTAAGTTATAAACTTAAAAAGAATAAAAAATGATTTAAATTAATTTGTTTTTTTAATTTTTTTAACATAAAATTTTAAAAAAAAAATTAAAATAACTTTTCTTTTTAATTACAACACAAAAAAAAAAAAAAATTTTTTTTTTTTTTAATTTTTTTTTTTAATTTTCTTTTTTTTTTACTTTTTTTCTGTTATCGAGGATAGATCATAAGTAGCTGAACAGGAAAACCAGAACACCCAGCACCAATAGAACAACCAATATACAAACATTTACGATCCATAATAGCATAGTGTAACATTAGATCTAAGACAGCTTGAAATCCCCACAACCTCTGGGAAGACGCTCATAGACCACACCAATACGACTACCAAATAATAACCCTCATTATATTACGGAGCTCCACACCTCAAATAACCTAATAATAAACACCACCAAACTCAATTGTCAGAATATACAAAACGAATTTTAACTCAGCAGCACCGCAATGGCTCCAGCAACCAACGTGTCCGGAGCCAACCCATCCTATAAAGAATTCCTACAATACACAACTCTTTAACTAGAAAAACATAAAACATCGAAATCCCCTACCACCAATATACAGGCAATTATACGAAACACTATCGAATATAACTCCTAAAAATAGGCAGGCTGGGACCCCCTTGGGACACACTAAACCACAAGAAAGGACAAACGTAACATATTCGCCAATAATACAATGAGGTTAACGTCACACATCTAAACACCCCTCCAAAAATTTCCCTACTACAACAGATAACACCTAATATAGTTCCGGAGGCACTCCGAAAAAAAAACGTTGGCAATCAAACTGTCAAAGATGTCACAAAACCAGAGAATACGAAGAAGAAAACCACTCGCAAAGCCGAAGTCGGAGTACATGAATACCAAAAAAACAGATTCCATATACACAGGGGAAATCGTTTTCGAAACTAGAGTCTGACTTCACATTCGGGCAATAAAAATCGAATTCTTCGACCCATGTAATAAATAATATGTGGACAATGTCCAAAAAAACCTAATGATGTATGCGCGCCAAGACGCGGAAAGAACGCTCTCATCTCGACGCCCTCACGCGCCTTCGCACACCCCACTCTGAAAAAACGCCCAAGGTTGGAACCACCCCACAAGACTAGCATACGATTAAAGAACCTCATTCTCACACCAGAAACTCAGAAGCCCACGCAAACAAAGAGGAGGCCCAGAAAACATAAAACATAAAAAAAAGCGAGGAAATATCTGATATAAGCATAACCTGCTCTCAGAGAGAGGGGGGAGGTACCCCCTAACCCATAATATACATATACCAAAACCTAAAGCACCCAACTATGAAAAAATTACAATCGTCGAGCTGAAATACAAAGATTCAAGAAAAAACACATACATAGACCTAATAAATTAATTCCAAAAGTATTAACAAGAACCAGATACCTCTTATTTACCGCTTTAATTGAGAAATCCTGATTAAAACATGAGAGGTGACAAATCTGTACAACACCGTCATCTTGAATACAATACCCAAGAAAGGTAGAACTGAAGTTAAAAGTATTAAAAAAAAAAGTCAGCTAAAAAAATGTCATGTATTGCCATTAAAGGAAAAGGATAGACAAGTAAAAAGAGAAGCGAAAAAATCTGATCACCCCTATAACATATGATATTATCCTAAACTGACTCCATGTAAAAAAAACGATTCAAGCGAGGAAAAATCTTATAAGGTCCCACAAGGCGTCCAATCTAATAAATTTATTTTATTTATATATTCACTTATTTGGAGGAAATAATTTTTAAAAAAAATTCTTAGATTTAAGGGGCTCGAGCCGACGTGCGAGAGAAAAACCAATGAAGAGGGGAACACACAGCTCCCCTCCGAAGATACCTGCCGGAAAAAGACCCAGAAAGCGAAGAATCACCAGAACAAAACCACCAACTAACCAACCTTACCACCATAACAACCAACAACCACACCAAATACTATACTATAACTCAATAACTAATAATAAATAATCCACTATCTTACGCTTAACCTTTGACATATCTACTTTAAAAACGCACACCCCCAACCCAAATATTATATAATAAGTATAACTCAAAAATCACATAAAATAACAAAAATTATCAGAAAATAATATATAATCAACAAAACACTAAATAGCTCAAATAATAAATAATAAAAAATATACTATACTATATAGAATATAATATAGCCTCACCGATATAATCCTAGTCACTAATATACTATACGTATATTACAGACGGTAATATATTTTGTACGAAAAAAATATCCCAAACTCTTAACACATAATAATAAAATATATAATATTTATTTTAACTGTCTAAATAATTTGAGATTATAAGAAAGCTAAATAAATATACAGATCATGATTACTAAGAAAAAAGTAAGAAATATCTGAGAGACTCTAGAAATTATATAAAAATATTAATATATAAATAATAAACAAACAAATATATAAATATAAAATATACTATACTATAATATTAGTAAATATAATTATATATATAAAGTATAAATATAATATAATAAGAATAATATAATAATAATTAAAATATAATAAATATATATATATATATATATAAAATAAATATAATATATAATATTAATATATAGATATATATATAATTAAATAATTAATATAAATATATAAGATATACTATATATAATAATAATAAAATAAAATATATATTTAATATAATAAATAAAATATATATAAAATAATTAATATTATATAATTAGATATATAAGAACTAAATATAAACATATAAGATATATAAAAAAGATCTACTTAAATATATAAATATAATATAAAAAAATATATATATAAAAAGAATTATAATAGAATAATATACACAAAACATAAATTACATAACATACAAATAAATATATAAGTATATAAAAATTCCAATTAATATATATTAATACAATATATGATATCCCTTATATAATATATAAATATTTTTTTTTTTTTCATGAAAACATCATAAATACTTCCTTTTACTCGACTCATACTCTGTTGCTACAAATCTATTTTCTCTACACTTAATTGTAACATCAGTCTGCTTCATTTTCTTTAAAAACCTTAGAAGTAACTTTATGAGAAGTGCATTTGCAAATGATCATTTCTGCTCTATTTCTCGCACCCAAACACCTTAACTAATCATGTACTATCCTATTTCTCATATATTTCTCCACAACATGATACGTACTTCAGCTGTACTTCGCTAATTTCTCTATATTCCTTTTATCCATTACTAAATCTTCATCAACAATATATAAATTATATATATAAAATATATATAACAATAAAAAAACTAAAATAATAAATAAATATATAAAATATATATATATATATACTAATTAATTATTATAATAAATATATATTTATAAAATATATATATATTATATTAATAAATAATAATAATATATATATTAATAATACCCGGCTACCGACTCTAGCTCCGCCTAAAACTTTGTTGCTCCGGCTACACCACCCAAAACCTTGCTGTTCCGATTCCGTCTCCACAGTCCTGCTCCCCACTGCCCCAATTATTCACCTACAATCATAAAAAGAAATGTTTTCTATAAAAAAAGTATGCTGACATCCTGCAGCATCGTAATAGAACAGACACTGAATCGACTCCATACTCAACTCAAGTCACCATTCGTGAGTCTCATAGCTAGAAATATAAAAACAATTTTAAATCGAAATCTCAAGCTCATCTCAAAAGTCTCAGCATTACCAGAAATCATCTACTGATGACGAGATGGGAGAACTAATCTATTGGTGGTGGACTGGTCAGCTCTCACAGGTGGACTGGCCGGCTCTCGCAGTCTAAAGACCTCAGTTTGGAATCCCTGGTCCCTGCTGACTGCCGTTGCGACATCCCTTAGAGCAACCAGCTTCTCATATCATCTAGGCATGTGATCTAAGAATAATACTGTAATATATATATATATATATAAAATATAAAAGTAAAAAATAATAATATAAATATAAAATAATATATAAGAATAAATAAATAATATATATATAAATAAACAATATTTATAATATAAAAATATATAACTGAAGTAATTAAAATAAAAATAATATATATAAATATATATATAATACCTGGTCTAACGTGTCATAACCCAAAGCTATCATGACCTTGGAGCGTAACTACTCGTGTAATTTCTCCAAGATTACACCGGCCAAACCACAACTCGCCCCCCTAAATATTTATCCCTTCAATCTGCATTCAACTATCATATAACCCTACTAATAGCAGAACTTACACTCCTGATGGACACTCCCCTCCCTCAAATTAACACCCACAGAAACACCCACTATCCCCAATTATCACTTGAAAACCCACACATTTCATCCATTGAGGCCACAATATAGAACCGACCCATCAAGAAATACCGCCCAGTGTCCCCACATATTCCTACACGAAGAATAAACCAACCAATACCAGCTTTTAAGATACCCTCTATAACAAAAACAGACCATTTGAATTATACAACACAACCTCACATAGAATTACATACCCACAACAAAGAAAATTAACCAACAGTATGTACCTACTTACCCTTCGCCTTATATTACATACCCTCGAACCAACGGCCGCACTTACCAAAACACACGAATACTCATAACAAATTTACCCACGCAATCCGATACATTCAACAAACACTTCGACCAGAACCCCACCAATCCACACCTAATATCTCATTCACAACTAAACCATCTCGCAAACCAAAAACGTATCTACTCTCACCTGAATACAAAAATTATACGAATTAAAAATTGTTATTTTAAAACATAAAACCAAAAACTTGCAAAATTTGAAAACTGAAAAAATTCGCCTAACAAAAAACACCAAACACAATGAACCATATAACTATAAAACCCACAACCACAAATCAGCTTCACCCTCATATACATTAACCATAAAATACACCACAATAGTACCTCAATACCACTTAATCATAATAAGAATCTGATTACCTTAGAAAAATTCTATTTCGGATAAACTAATGTCATAATCTCATTTTCTATCTAAAACGGAATTTATCTAAAGCCCGCTCAAAAAAAAAGTCCACCTAAACATTACCCCAATGAGTGATGTAACCACAAACCTCCTTGTTTAAACTGTAAACCTCTATTGCACTACATTGGAGAAACAAATATGACTTCATTGCAGACGTAAAAAGACGAACACAAGTACGAAACGATCCTCATACCAGAATAGATTCACACCAAAATAATAAAATTCACACACCTTAACACAGATCACCAAAACCAACTACACAAAATTAACTTACAGTACATTGACCCCAAAAATTTACTGAATACTTCCCCCCTCCCTCTAAATTTTGGAAGTTGCTTTTGATAAAGAGGTTTTAAAAAATTTCCCAACTATAACAATGTCTGAGGGAAGAGAAATCTAGTAAGGTCAAATGTGATTTACAAGTTTCTTCACTTCAGGCAAAGTTGCTTTAAGAGATAGATTGATAAAGATTGATAAAGTATCAAAAAATTTATTGGGGAAAACAGACATGGAGGTATTTATAAGTAGAGTACGAGTACGAAAGAAATAAAGTGAGAGGTAGAGTACGAAAAATTCTTAAGGAGCGATTGTTAGTGGATCTGTACATGGACACGCTCATATACAGGAGGGATATATTGAGTTGGAGCAGGTTGGAGAAAAAAAAAAAAAAAAAAATAAAGTGGAGACCATAGAGAAAACAAAGAACGAGAGGAAGACCTATACTAAAAGAATATGAAAGAGGACGTCAATTGAGAAGAATGGAAATGTCGTCGAATACAAGAGCTGAGGAGGAAGAAGGAGTCCCATGAGAGGATGAGAATAATGGAAAAAGAACCTTGGCCCCCCCTAGAAAATTTTCTACTCGATTTAGGAGGGTCACATCCCCCGTGAAGATTATATAAGAAAATATACATAATATTTCTAATATATTTAAATAAATAAATATATATTATTTTCAAATATAAAAAAAATATAAATTATAGGACTCAAATATGTGTAATGAATACTCCTATAACCCACAACTACATATATATAGTACCAATATATTTTCTACGCTTTCGCAGGAGGGTTAAAAAATAATGTTGAGAATAAAATAGCAGCCACAATATTTTTTTTCATTTGAAGGCATTAAGAAGCTTTTCTTATGTTGCAATAGAAAACGACCGGGTGATTCATGAAAAGAATTCTCTACTATCTCATACACTACTATAAGATTATTTGAGCTTACTTGTCGAACCTTTTTCACCAACATCTAGATACTCTAAAGCGTCTCTATAATCATTTACAATGTATATAATTATATTTTCAACCGATCTTAAATAGAGACATATAAGTCTGTGATCATATTAAACAAACGCGAGAGAGCAGAACTGGCGCAAAAGCACCAACAGCCCACACATTGGACACAACACAATCACACACAATATATAAAAATAAATAAGAATTCATAATAATCATATAATAATCACATAAATAAATATAAAAAAAATATACGTATTTGTATTAATAACGCCTCCTATAAATATCATATATAATACAATAAAAATATATAATAAAAATAAATACTAAAATAAAAAAATCAAAAGTAATTAAATATACCAAACCTACCCACCTATCCCACACCCCCTACCCCTCAACCCCCCCCTACATACCCCCTACTACTAGGCGCGCTCCCTACTCGGAACGCATGAACTTGCCGACCATCACGTCCTTTAAAAAACAACCCATCTTACCCCTTTCAAATAAACGTAATGGAAATGAAAATAATGTATATAAAGAATGAAAAAATACCAAAGACTGAAAAATAAAAATTTAGGAAATGGTTCTAAAAAGAATTGCAGACTAGCTAATAAATTTTAATTACCTGATAAGAAAGAAAAAAACTACAGATAGAATTTGATGAATCAAATAAATAAGTACTCACCCTCCCATAGGACACCATGAATAAATATGGAAAAACTTATCACAAGGACCAGGGAATGACAATTAATACAATGAACGAAATATCGAAAACGCTATATCAAAAATTCAAGTCAAGTTTTAAAGTTAAACAGATCCACTTAAGAAATTCGCCATTATAATCAAGGCGATGGAGATGGAACAGGCCACAAAACCAATATAAGCAAAAATCGAAACTGTAGCACCTATCAAACACCTACCCTCAGAATATGGGTGGTTTTGGAGAACTACCATCATCGCATGAGCATGTCCACCAGGGGTCAATCTGTACCGACGCCTTACACAGGTTATAGGTTCAAAGGTCTTCTAAAGAGTAGGTCTGCCCTATCCTACGAAACAACAATATAATAAAACATTACAAACAATTATCCTAATCAAAGATTTTAAATTGTAATTCTTAATTAGGTTATTTAATTATTAAAAAAAAAGCCATCAAAGATCTTTCACAGAAGTAACCAGCCTTAAAAAAATTTATAATAAATTATTCTCGAGGGTTTTAAAAAAAATAATATTTCTTATACAAATGCTCTACCAAATTCTAAAAAAATGCATAATTTTTTTTTAAAACGTAATATCTCATCTCTTCTCTCTCTCATCATCTCTACTCATCTCCCATAATCATTAATATATATTATAATAAAAATATTATCAATAAATTAAAAATATACTATAATATACTATATATATATAATATATCATATAATATATATATATATATATATAATATAGTAAATTATATATAATATAAATATATATATATAATATATATAATAAATAAATAATTAAGTATATAAAATTTAGTGTAGGTTATTTTTCAAAAATTTAGTTCTAAAATTTTTTATTCAAGCGTTAAAACTGTGTAAAAATAAAAGCAATAATAATAAAACAATAATAATAAATAATAAAATAAATAATAATAAAAATAATAATAATAATAAACTAATATAATAATAATAAAATAATAATAATAATAATACTAATTTAATAATAATAATAATAATAATTATTTAAAAGAATAATTAATAATAATAATAATAATAATAATAATAATAATAATAATAATAATAATAATAATAATAATAATAATAATAATAATAATAATAGTAACACGTAGTGAAAAACAATTGACTAAATCGATTTTCAGTAAAACTAACGGTACTTGAACACTCTGCACATCAGGCAATAAAAGATTAAAAAATGAAAAAAATTTTTATGGCTGAACTCTTACAACAAAAACAGATATTTCAATTAAAGTATAAAAGTAGCACATTACTATCATTAAGTAATATTCGTATTCGCAATAGGGTTCGATAATATTACGCAAAATTATTACAATACACGAACTATAAGCTTTGACCGAAACACATTCACTTATTTCGATTGATTAAAATCATTCACTTTTTACAATATAACCACTGCTTAAGATAACAAATGTGGGTTTAAAGTTGTTAAAATTCTCTGCCAATCATAAATAAACTTAACTTATAAAAAATATAATATATATTTAATATATAATATAATATAATATGATATCAATACGTAACAAAAAAAAAATAAAGATTTATCATTTCATGTATCAGTAAAAAAAAAAAAGGAAAATATTTTAATTAATTGTTTCATCAATTAGATATTATTACTGCTATGAATTGTACTCACTCTGGGTCTACCCACCGTGACGTCCAAACGGGAAATGCACATAGAGGGTATATGAAGATTTAAAACAAAAGTTCAGTCAAGCGTCTCAGATTATAAGAAGAGAGATGCAGTAAGATCTCATGTCACAAATAAGAAGGATAAGGTCGTGTTGAAGTATCGCTTGTTAAGAAAAGACCGGGAAATATGTGTTTTTGATCGTAGGAAATTTATTCATATTAACTTCACCAAATTTTATTAAACTAGAACTGTGAACCTGATCATCTGTGATTAACTAAAAATAACATTGACAACCTAATTTGATTTAACCTATCTATTTAATTAGTCTCCACAATATGGAAATAACAAAAAAAGTAAACCTTAAACCCTTCTTCTACTTACACTGTCACTTCAACTCTTCAAAGGTTCCAAATACAAAGCAAAGCTACGACTAACCCCAAAATTTTCAGTGACCACTATTGAACAATCAGCCCACACCTGACTGATTGAAGGAAGTGCAAAGAAATGGTAACCCTTTCAGACAGAACCAATTGAACACCACAACACTAAACTAATAATTTGAAAGAGCTTATCAAACAGTGAAACATTAATTATCAAAACAAGTGCCCTAATTAAGACAGCGAACGTGAAAAAAAAAGTCTGCATCGATCAAAACAACAAACACACACAAAAAAAGAAAATAAACGAAAAATTCAAAATCCCAAATTCACCCAAGAAGCAGAAAGAAGAACAAACACACAAGTATAAAACATTCTGCCCAATTTAGAAACAACCGAAGCAAGATGACCTGTATACCACTTGGCCCTGGACACAACTTTCAAACCCCAAATTCACATTATACCTCCCCACCGAGGTTCCCCAAAATGAGCCCTAAAAGGGAATGGGAGAAGAAGAAAAGACTCCCAGATATACCAACAAAATGGAAAAAAATTACTTCCCACAAACAAAAGCAAAATAGACCACCGTTTTATACTGCACAAATATACAGAAAAAAACACGAAGAAATGAATTTCTATAAATATGCATAAACAATACCACCAGATCCTGATGAAGGAACAATTGCAGAGACTTATCAAAAAAATCTTCATAATAACCAATAAAAACACATCACAATTCACGACAGAGGGACACGCGTAGATTCCCAAATGGCCTCGACGGAGATCCAAGGCGGGGCGCGACCACTGAATACGTGACGCACAAATCTTCTCTCAATATACAGACGCGGTAAAACATTTCTTTGTAGAAACTGCGGTACTATCACAATAATCAGTATAATGCACAAAATTAAGTCACAATAATAAACCCAACAATCCGTAATCAGTAAGGTAATCGGTATTCATAAATAATCCCCCACTATAAATATTAAGCAGAAAAAACATAGGGTTTTATAACTATCATATAACTCTTTAGTACGACAAATGGATATTTTAAACAATAAAATCCGACACTCTACATAATGAATAATCAGACATAATCACCACTATAATCTGTAACAGACTAAACATCATCAACTATCATCTATCAAAACATAATCTAATCAAATATCAAATAACGGCTAGAAATTTATAGCCACTAAACATTACCAGACATTTTGATAAACGACATAAGAATAACAAACAACACCAATATCTCGGGTCCAGCCGTATCAGCAAGACCCATAAGATCTCTTGCCCACCATGCCGGCGAAAGGCGACCACCAGGACCAATGGTCTTCCATCACGCCGGAGCAAGAAATCAACTTACCAGACCTACGCATTATTAGAAAATGCACTAATGCCTACAGGATGCCCCCCACGGTACTTCCTTAACTAATCTGCATAATAAATTATAGATCTATAATAAGAACAGTAATTTAAATCATAACTTAACTGTTTTCATATAAAATGGCCCAAATCAGTTCCCAGCCCCCGCTCTGCAACCCCCCACATATCAAAATACAATAACATCATCAACATAAATAGAAATGGTTATCAATCGATGTACTTAATAATAATTATAATATACATAGGAACAAATCAATTATAAATACATAGATATAATGTAAAAGTGAAATCACAATAATGACAACAAAAATGTTAAATAGATAATTCCTCTGTCAAAATAACAACCAAGTATCAATGTTACTCATCCGAACCCCAAACTATTAGCCGCAACTTAACCACAACGACACAAATGTTCTCTGCATGCGCCCCCGCGGATCTAGCTTTGCCCCCTCCCGCTTGAGTCAGCTCCAATCCTCCCTACGCACTGGGGCCAGGAAGAAAGTCCCCAGAACGATTTCAGGCACGATTTGGGATTTCAGTCTGTAGCTACGACGCATTGAGGAGCGGAAGAGGGTCAGATTTTAAGTACCAGATGTAGAAAGAGCAATATTTGACAACAATACTAGTAATGACTGAATTAAGCGAGGAAGGGAAAGCAAGGATCGTAGCGCTTGTGGACTTACGTGCCCAGAACGACGAGGCAATCAGCAGGAAAGAGCGTAAGAGCCACTTGGAATTCTACCTAATTCTGACCAGTCAATGAATGAGGATAATTCACAAATAAATACATAAAGGCGATCAAAGTAGCAGTAGTAGTAAAATTAAGTATTTAATAAATACATCAAATAATACATATATGATAATAAATAATCAATAATACAATAACAACAATATAACATAAAATAATAAATAATAAATAATAATATATAATAATAATTATAATAATAAATAATGAATACTTAATGAATAAAATAGCTAGTAGATAGTAGCAAGTACTATACCAACAAAATCAATACAATAATAATAAAATAAATAATATCATTAATGAAAAAAATAAAATAATAAATAACAGATAATAATGATGATATTGATGAAATTGATGCAAGAAATATTGATGGTAGTTACATAGAAATAAATTCGGAGCCCAAAGGAGCAATAACAAACATCTTTTAAGAAACAAATTGTCCTCCGTCTACATGTTGGAACCTGCAGATGCGCCCTACAAAAAAAGAAGCCCAAGGTCTTAGGAACATCTTATTCGTATTACACACCCAGATAGAGAGAGAAATAATAAATAGTTATTATTAGATAAATATTGTAGCTTCTTTTAAAATTTTAAATACGACCATTCAAACGGCAAGTAGGAAAGATGGGGAGGACATATAATAGGTTCCACCTGTGACAGCAGCAATAAACCCGGCAGACATCTGCCATACTCATATTTATAATAACCCCAATTACATCCTGAACACTTGACATTGGACTTCCCGGCGAAGAAGATATACAAAATTAGTTGCGCTTTTGCTGCAGAAGGTAAATGTATCCCAATATTTTACCTGGGGGACGTCTTCTATTGCCGAGAAAAACATCGGGATCTCACTATCCTCGACTTCATGCTATAATTAATAATGCCCTTACACCGACAACCAACACCCAGTACAAACGTTCCTCGCATTAGACTAATAGACTTCCTGTCTTTTACGCCAACGCTGCCGAAAATTCGCTCTTACCTTTCATTCATGTCCCACGTCAGTGGAAATAAATCCTTATCTTCTTCGCCTCTCACTCTAGACGCCTACAATTGGCGGAGAAAACAGTACATTGGATAGGAAGGCGCCTTATAAATTATGAAATACTTATATGATAACATCTCATGGCGGCGAAGATCAAATAAATGAAAATTAAGGCGGTCTTCATGTATTATAGAAGGTTATAAAAACGAAATCATTTTTGTTATGGGATATTGTAGAATTAAATACGGTCCTGTCATAATATAAATAAATGTAATTTCCGCATTATATAGAAATTGTCCAGGCAATAAAAATTCTCTGAATTATTCAACAGTAACAAAAATCTACACATAAAAACACAAAAAAACAACACAAAAAAAAACACAACGTGTACAAGGGTCAGGTTTCATACACTACCCTTACCTATACTAACGTATGCCCTATAACATTAGAATAATATAAACATCCCACGTACCCATTAAATCATTATTAACAAAACATTTATTGTCTTGAAACCGTTTTGCGATTCTGATATTTAACGATTCTTTTGTGAGGGCACCTTCAAATGTAATGGGCTGCCGCGGAAACGTGCGTCCAAACGGGGTGCCCAAGATAATGAAGATAAAAACAAAGTCCAGGTCAGCGAACGTAAACTTAAGATTATAAGAGAGAAGACTGCCAGATAAAGATCCTACATGTAATAAGAGAGAAAAGGCTAAAACGTAACAAACACTGTTGAACCGCATGTTCGAGCTTGTCCAAAGGCCGGAAATTCGCTGCTTATGACGCTGGAAATTCTATTATATTAGACTACTTCACAATTTTATTAGACTTGTGTGAATGAATCGTGAGTAGTTGATTTATCTGCTGCGTCT
>JABUQX010135908.1:0-39765 GCA_015478945.1 Trachelipus rathkii | reverse complement strand
CCCCCGCAAAACAATCCCTCACACTTCCCACTAACAATTTTTTCCCAGACCTAAATCTCACCTCGGAGGCGATTTAATGCCCACCACACCTGCCTGGTAAAGACTACCCTACGCATCCCCGAGGCAAACCATTATCCTTAATGGAACTTAGAATTCCCCCTAAATATCCTAATTTCTAAAAAACCCCCCACGAATCCCCCCCCCAATGAGCGTCCCAACCAGGATCCCCTACTTTTCCCAGACGCGGTTACCATTTTGTTCCCCCTCCCACACCACTACTAACAGGCGACACTATTTACTGACCCTAAATCGCGACCACCTTCCCTATTCTTATTTCTTTAAACTCCCCCCCCCCCACCCCAAATCCCCCCCCCCAAAAAAAGATACTACCAATAGACAAACAACAAAAAAGCAAACTGGCCCGCGTTTACTAACCTATATCGAAACCCACATTGACCCAATACAAATCCAAGATACAACATCCCTTCACACCTCCATCAGACTCCCTTAAACCAAACAATCATCAAATCTGCAACGACCTAATACCCAAAGGCACAGAAATTCATATCAACTACCCAATATCAAGCCAACTCATTAACCAAAGAGAGAAACTTACCTCAAAAACTCAATCCATATACCCCCCACATCTACAACCAAATAACAAACCTAACACCCAAATCTCTAACCCCATAACTACCAACACTACAAATATAAGTTTCCTGAATACCTACAACAAAACATCTCGCGCTTAGACAATAAGAAACCTGGTAAGTCATCAAAAAATTAAACCACTCTCAACGAAACAACCCCCCACCATTCCACGAATCCCCATCTTACCCAATAACTCCCTCCCTTTCCCAAAAGAACAATTCAGGACAGTCTTTGCTAAAACCTACGCTAACATCTCCAAAACCAACCACTACCCAGGATATAGGAAAACAAATAAACAACTCAGAAAAACTCAAATTAGACCACAAACTCCCACCCCCATTCACAACACTCCTAATAACAGAAACCCATTAAAGACCCCTCAAGAAATGTCAAACAGCCAACAGGCCCAGACTCCATATCCAACCTGCACCATGAAACACCTCGGAGAAAAAGCAATCCTCCTAATCCAACAGACATCTTCAAAAATCTTGGGAACTTAATGTACATTTCACCCATGCTGGAAACAAGCATACCATAATCCCATAACTCAAACCAAAAAAAGACGCCCCAATTACCCCTCCTCCTATTCCGCCCAATCTCTCTGCCTTTTTCTCCATCAGAGTAAATTGACTAGAGAAATTATAATTAAATAAAATTTGCCCCAATCGCATTCCTCTTCCCAACACGGGGATTCAAAAGCAACCATTCAACAACCACAGCCCTCACCTCCTCTCAAACAACACATCATTAATGGCTTCACACCAATATCACCTTCCCACAGATCACTATACTCACAGCAATTAGACAAGACAAAAGCATTCGACACCGTCCCCCACACACATCTTTATTCCAAAAATCCTCCACTCCCCCTAGAAACAATGGACAAAAAATGGCCTTTCCAAGTTCCTCCCAAACCGTTTGAAAAGTTTTATTCTACAAAAACAGACATCTCCCGTTCTATTCAATTTGCAAAACGGAATCCCACAGGGAGCCATTCTCTCCCCATTTTTATTCAACTTTCACTGCAGAGCTGCCCACCCCAACCCACCAAACTTGAATTACTTATGCAAGAACGACATCAGTCTTATTTCCCAGCACCCAGACGTAAATACAGACCACACAACGTACGCCAAGAATATCATACATTTATGTAGAAAATTCGGTTAATCTCACAGATGACCGCAATTCTCCCCTTAAGTCCTCTATCACTCTTTTAACCACTGGACTGTCATCAATCCTCCCTCCATCCATTAATCACCCTGAACAACAACCCCTTCCATTGTAAACAAAACCCCAAAATATTAGGACTTTACCTACGACACTCATATGACGTGTCCCCCACATAGACAAATCACCTTCCAGCACTCAACCGAAAACATAAACACCTCCGACCCTTTCCCAACAAACTATCAGGCGATAGGAAACACACACTCATTACTACCTATAAACAACTTCTTATAGACAAATCTAAACTATGACTCACCAGCAGTGTTCCCAGCACTCTCAAAATCGACATAAATAAATTACAAATCTCTTAAAATACAGCCCTCAGAATTATCAATGGTTCGACTAAAACCATCCCAACCAACATTTACACGACGAAACCTCCATCCTCCCCATCTCCACACCCCCTGGAGATGGTGGGACCCAATTCTACAAAACCCGTAACACAACCCACACTTTTCACCAAATTCTCTCCAATCCCCATAGACAAAGACTAAAATCCCCGCCTTAGTCTTCACCAGGCTAAATTCTATTTTACAACACTTACAATATAATACCCCCGCCCCCTCCCAATAGGTCATGGATTACACATATCTATACCCATCTAACAATCTATACTTCAAAACCGCCCAAATACAATTATGTTAAACACCCCTCCCCAAACTTTCCCCTAAGAGAAGGAAACGCTGGTCCAGAAGAGGCCAAATTGACCTCGCCCCGGAGCAGATCAGGTCAAAGCAAACTCATTGCAATATAAATATAGATTCAAACTTAGCAGATGTCAACTTCCCCACTTGACCAGATGTTCACATTCTAAGATCAATTAAGAGCCACCTCCTTCTCGGGGTGCTCTGCTCTCGACGCCCCCGCGCCGATTCTCTCTATTCGGCTCCTCGACCGGTTGGAACCGTCGGTCTGGCGGCAGCCCGGTTTCCTGAGCAGTGTGGCCCTCCAATTAAGGTGGCCAGGGGCAGAAGTGTATATATATAATATATAATATATATATATATATAATATATATATTATATAATATATATTATATATATATATATATATAATATATATATATATATAATATATATTAATTATATATTAATATATAATATATAACCTTATAAAATATTAATTGCTTAATAGCACCATCCTTGGCTTAACTTTCGAAACACACACACGATATCATCATCTCCCACCTTACGCATTAGTGGTGAAGCGCACAACATACACTGGAAACAAAACTAGCAGAACATGACTTGAATCAAAAGGAAAGCCCCTCTTACCATCCCCTCCATAACCTAAATGATATTTACTCCCACAATAAACAAGTTAACTATAGTAGCCACACAAACGTGAACGCGCATGAAACGCTACCCGGGACAAATTGTGGCCAACATGTATAGTCCATCCCCCGATTTAACTTTGCAGACAATCTCCACCTCAATCTTAAACTCGCACAATATCCAAGTCCAACATCCCAAAACTAGTAGTAGTTCAGAACAAAGCTCTAGGAATGGAATAATAATTTGTCTCTTTAATCTATCTCCCATTCCATTCACCTTACAAACAAACCCAAAGATTCTCCCTACAGAGGTTCATTTTCACATGATTGGCTGTCAATTTTATATCAAAACAATAGCAATAGATCACCCCTAAACCAAACATATACAGCCAGCCCCCGCATCTAGAAATAAAAAAAAAAAAAAAATAACACCAGTCATCTACTATTCTAAAATTGTACAACACGCTCCCCCTCACCCACCCACCCCCGAGACATGTCCATTATCAAACACATCTACACCCGATTATACAAGAGCGATATCTGAATATCCAAACAACCCCATGCTTCATATATATATATATATATATATTATATATATACTATATATATTATATATATACTATTTATATATATATATATATATACTATAATATATAATATATATATATAATAACTATATATTATATATATATATATATATATATATATATATATAATTACTTAATATAAATATATAATATATTATATATTATTCGTAGAGTGCTATTTAATTAAAGAATTGGACGATGAATTGTAAGAAAAGTAGCTTCTGTCAGTCACGCTAGTGAACAACATAGCCCTTCTCTATTTAAAACCATTAAGTGATAAAATGCTGTATGTCTAAATTATAAGCTTGTATAATAATAATAATATAATAATAATAATAATAATAATATATAATAATAAAAATTATAATAATAATATAATAATAAGTAATCAATAAATAAAATAAAATAATAATAAAAAATAATAATAAATAATTAATAATAATAATAATAATCTAATGAATACATGAATAATAAAGTTTACTCTAGTTTCAAATCGATGAACTGCTTTTCTTTCTAATGTCATGTTAATTTCTTAAACTAATTTCTTGAAAATAACTTTAAATTCTTGAGTATTTTCATAATAAATTTCTAGCCCGTTTTCGCCGCTAAACCTCGGACATTTCAGAAGTTTTTGATTTTTAACAAATGAATAAAATTATTTACAAAGATTTAAGATTAAAATTTATTAAATTTTACGTACGCATATTCATATATATTAATCTAAGGACATACGTTGCTTATGTTAAATTGTCAGCTTGTGTATTATGCCTATGTAATAAGCTTCAACGCCATTTAGTTTTACGATTAGAGCTTGGTGGGCGGGAGTGAGGAGGTGTTGAGAGATGTTGGTAAAATTGACGTGAATATCAGGTACAGTTTTCTTGGTATGCTCAGTGAATAAATATTGATATATTTTACTTGGTTTAAAGCGGTGTTGGTATGCCCTATCTGTGTAACTTCATTAGTATGTAAACCCAATATACGCTCGACGTCAGGTCAGACTCGGACATTGCGAATTTTGGTATGGAAAAGTGTGAATTACCTGGGGAAAGGGAGTTCTTAGCGGAGAAGCAGGAAGAGGTTTTCTCTTTTGGTGAGTTCAAAAGGTTCGTTTTTAAGATTCGCTGTGATTTTAATTGGCTGTTAATAATGCCCAGAGTAGCATTTTTCCTCTTTATCGAAGTCTTTGCAATTTGAAGTTTTAAG
Organism: Trachelipus rathkii; assembly: GCA_015478945.1. Taxonomy (NCBI): domain Eukaryota; kingdom Metazoa; phylum Arthropoda; class Malacostraca; order Isopoda; family Trachelipodidae; genus Trachelipus; species Trachelipus rathkii. Next base: position 34,821 of record JABUQX010135908.1, on the reverse strand, counting down.
AAAATCAAATTTATATGATCTTCAGAGATATTGCTTCATATGGTGTACGGTGTTTTTTTTTTTTTTTTTTTTTTTTTTTTTTTTTTTTTTTTTTTTTTTTTTTTGTTTTTGTTGATTGTTTTGTCTATTATTTTTACGTTTCACTTTTTCGTTAAGTTGTAAAGATGATGTTAGTTGTCAGTGTTCTGGTTCAATTCTTTTAACATTCAACAACAAATGATTCCCCAATCCGAGCACGAATTATTATAAAGCTCTAAATATTGATGGTTTTAAACAAGTGAGTTCTTAATAACTATCTGGGAAGTAGAGTTGTAAGAATAATTAAGGTTAATAAGACCATTATTATTAATAATAATAATAATAATAACCGAATAAATCCGGTTGACCAGTGTGTATTTAAAAAAGGAAGAAGCATGCCCGGAAAGGAAAGAGAAGAACTGGGAAGAAAGAGAATAGAACGTTTTACCACAACTACAAGGAGTTTCTTATTTCGTCGAAGAGCGATTGGACATCATTTAAAAACTTTTTAAGAGTCGGTAATGTAATAAAGATAAACCCAAATCCAAGAAATCCAAACTCCAAAATTTTTAAAATTAATTGCAAGAATTAAAAGATCTATATTTAGCTACAAGAGGACAAGTAACAATTTTATCTTTGAGTTCTTTTGATAGAAATAAAGTTTTAAAAAATAAATGGAGGAGCAGCAAAATTTTAATTGTTATCTAAAAAAAAAAAAAAAGACGAAAAAAAAAAAAAAAAAATAATAAATAAAACCCAAAAACTAAACATAAGTTAAGTGGAATTGAAGACTTCTTTTTTAAAACAATAGACAGGTAATGGTATGATTAGAAGAATGGAATATTGACGCGTCAGAACATAGGAAGAATTTCTGTTCGCACATCTAAGGGACGTAGCAACCCGGCCCCCTTTTACTTTGTTTTTTTGCTTTAAAAAAGGATTAGTAATAGGACTGAATTTTCATACCCAATTCTTCTCTCTTGGAGACTCTGGGAGGCGATTTTTGGGGGAGGCCAAATGGAAATACAAAAAAAAAAGAAAAAGGAAAATAAAAGGGAAAAGATTGCTAGTTCCATTGAAAGGGTGTAAACCCTACCTGAGTATCATAAAATCAACAAGGACTAGCATCGAAACCCATTGGGCTGAAAAAAATGTTTTTCTAGAGTGCTCCAGGATCCCCCAGAGGTTTCAGGCCCCAAAAGAAAAGCAAGATGTGGCTCCCCAAACTGACCAGGGTGGAAAAGTACCTTACCAGAGCGATGGCTCCTTTTTTGTAGAATGTAGAAATAAAAAAATAATTAAAAATAATATTAATATAATATAAATAATAAAATTAATAATAATAATAATAATAATAATACATAATAATAATAATATCTCTATATTGGAAAAACCTTTCATATTTTGGAAAAATATTTTAATAACTATTGAAAAAATTTAAGACACTGAAAAGATTTGTTTCTTTGAATTTCTTTTTTTTTCATGTATTTTAACAACTAAAAACAGCTTTGTTTCATTGGAAACCATCGCTAATAACAATACAAAAATACTATATTACACTAAGATGATTCATAATAACAACATTCATTTACTTTATTTCCCACCCATAGATTGTTAACGAATGAAAATCTTCCACATTAAAATTTATAATTATTACAAACTCATTTCAGTTCTCTCAAAAATTACGTTATAAAAATGTCAAACTCACTTGATTATCTTCATTATAAATTACTCCTTTCAATGGAGTTCTTCTAATTGCTTTGCGTCGACTAGAAGCTTTTCGAAGCGTCTTACGTTTTCGAAGAGCTTCTTGTGACGCTTCACGTATAGCCTTTATCCATTCTTCTCCCTCTGAAGCAACAGCACTATATAAAAGTAGATCCTCGTCTGCACACTGTAACTATTAAGGAAAAATATAAACATTAGAATTAGATTTTCAATATTCGTTGTAAGGGGTATCATTTTTCTTCTTTTATAAATATGCTTTTTGTTTTATCAAACTTATATATTTATAACTTGAACCATTTACTATCTTCCCATGCACTAATGTTTTATTATTTCTCAACTCTGCAGATTGTTTAGATATTGATTTGATTCTGATGTTCTATTATTCTATTATATATCTAGATAGTAATTATATGTAATTGATATAATCTGATTTAACTGAATGGATAGTTTGAGATAGTTAGAAAGATAGTAAAAACAATTTGGAGACTCTGGATTATTAAATGATTATACTGAAAGGACTCTTCGACCCTCATACTTATTGGAGGAAATATAATCTGGATTATCAGATCAATTGTAAAAGTAGGTTCTAAATATAAAATATCTTTCTTTTTATTATCTTTATTAAATGTAAAATTATGATTTATATTAATTATTTAGATTAGGATGAATTACTGGGTTTATATGTTATTAATTCCGAAATATTCTTAAAAGATTTCAACTCATCAATTCTGACGTGGCATCTTATTACCATCCTGTAAGAATAAAGAAAACCCTTTTGAGAAAAGACCATATCTTTCTAAGGGTGAGTTGCAATGTAACTGTTATAATATTTATTAAATATAATAATGTGTAAATTAGAATAGGATTGATAAAATATGAAATATTCATTAAATATAATAATGAGTAAAATGCAGAATAGGATTTATAAAATGTGAAATATTTATTAAATGGAAATATAATAATAATGTAATATTATTATTATATTTCAGGTTTTTCTTGCGGTGTTCAAAATTTGTTTTGGACATGTTAACTTTGGGCCTAGAACTTTCCTTTGTAGACTAGATTTTTGGTTTGGGATCTTATTTTGAGTCAAGTTTTCTTTTAAGGTGAATTTATTCTTTTGGACATAACCATATTTTTGGATCTAATCCTTTTGGATCAATTTATGTTTTGGAAAGTCATTATCATTGATAAGGAACTTAGATACATAGACTTTCACTATAAGTGGAAGAAGAAGCGGTTACCAATTAAAATTAAGTATGATATTTTCAGTTTTAGTAATTCTTAGTTTTTGCACTTTAATATATATTCATAAACACAAATAAATACAGATGCTTTGCTCAATTCTAGAATGCCCTATAATAATAAAAGTAGTTAGAATCTAATTTAGAAATTGACTGTTTTGTAACTGGCATTCCTAATTGAATTCTGACTTTCTGAAATAATAATAATAATTGATTTCTGAATATAAATTTTATAATAATTGATTTTTAAATATAAATTTAAATTTGATAATTAATAAATAATATAATTAATGAATTGAATACTTAATAAATAATTTCTCAATCCCATTAGATCGAGGGTGTAATCTTTTCACATATTAAAGCTTTGTTTTAATTTGTCTGTCATTTGTAACCCTTTGCTTTTTTATTATTTTGATAATATTTATAATAATTCTTATATGTGGTTTTATTCTAAAAGTAAAGTAAAGTAAGTAAGCAAAGTACTTATCGAGGTTTGGAAAGGTGGATGTGATAAACACTCAGTCTGTTATACTTACCCTATGTTAGCGTAAACTTAAGCAGCTTTACACTCAGTTATCCGAAGTACGGTTTTACTTTCTAGACACAGAATACTGATAAAGTAGTGGGATAGTTTGTACGGCTGCGAGCCGTTCTTTGGTACTATTTCAGAGTCTTCGGGCCGTCACCGTTCATCTTAGTAGCTTCCCGGTACGACCGCTAGAATGATTTTTTTTAATGAAAAATAACACTCTCCCTACATCAGTAGATGCGGCGGATGATTTTTATTTTCGAATATCTGGTCATTATGAGTGTGTGTGAGGTACCAAAGAGCTCTGGAGCGCATAGGTAAGTTTAATATTTCAAATTCCTAAAAGAAAGGGCAGTAGATGAGTTAAAAAGGAGTTATATCAGTTTGAGCGCGAGAGTTAATCAGTGTTATTTACCACTTGATGATGCACTTGCTATTTATTGGAGTTTTAGTGTTACACACCCCAAGAGGGTGTGGGTCCGTGGCGATGCTTCTCATATTAGTCCGAGTGAAAGGGAAGAAGCTGTTAATTATTGAAAGCGATTGCGTGCGAGAAAGGGGTTATGTGTGTGGAAGATGATTTGAGGAGCCTGCACATATTCCCTGTGTGTCCCAACCCAACTGATGAAACAGCCCCGCATGATCGTATACATGGGCTTCCACCCTTTAATCGATTTTGCTCACGAATACTCCAACTTCGCTTCTTCCTTCTATTGGCATTTAAAAAACTTACCAGCCCCTCCTTTAAATCTTCTTAATTTTAAATGTTTTTTCTTTTCTCCAACATCTCCATGCTACCTCTAAACGGTATGTTCTGTGGCCCTTTAATAAGGTTGTGATTGGAGGAACTGATTGCTTCAGCTTTCTTAAATTAACGTATCCTAAGCGAGGTTGAAATTGCCGCGGCGCTTGAGAGAAGCGTCGAGAAGCTGCTGAAAGAATGAGAGAGGTTTAGGTGAGTAAAAGACCAGAGTGAATCAAGAGGGTGCAAAATTTCTTTGTTCTCCATGATGCACAATCACTAAGTGGAGAGTTTCGGTTTTTGTTGAAATTGGTTGCAGGGATATTATTTAAGACGAAGGCCTGCAAAAACGCGAACGAATCACCTAAACAAAATTACACTGACCCACTTAGTGCCTCGCGTTTGTGAGCCGCAGTTTTGGCTAAAACGAGTATCGGTCTAGTGCAACTCTAAATCTGGTGCTTTCCGTCCCTTTATTTTTTTGATGGTTTCTCCGGTGCTAATCTCGCCAAAAAACTAATCACATGGCCTGCCTGGTTTTCAATTAGCTCAACTGGAATTTTTAGGAAGATGACAACACAAATTGCCATCCTCTCAGGCTTTTGAGCTAGTGTCTGAGATCCACCTTATTCCATAAGAAAGGAAGCTGCTCTGATCATTCTAACTATTACCCAATAGCACTCATTTTGTATTCTCTCTAAGATCTTTGAAACCATTTCTCAACTCTCCATATCTTTGGAGAAACTAGGCAGTCAAAGTCAGTCCCCATATTCTGCTCCTCCTCCTTATTCTGCTCCTCCACCTCAAGGTGATCAACTCAACATTGATCTAGATTTTGTATTTATTTTCTCATCATTTATCATACTTTATTAGCATTCTCCCCAAAAGTGTATTGAACCATTCACTATTTTAGTTAATTTTTGTAAATTACTTCAAATTTTGTTGTTGTTTTTTTTTATACATATACAGTTTATATAGTATTTAACCCCCATCACCATCATTATCATTAATTTAATTTTGTTGTTTTTTTTTTACCAATTCGTGGGTTATTAATATTTGCGTTAGGGCATAGCTGTTTTTAAAACACATTTCCTTCCTTGCATCCACTCATTTTCTATCCTTCATCCTTACCCTATCCACTTTTGTCATCTTGTTCAAAAAGCCTTCTAACAAGTTTGTGTAATATATATAATTATATACGGTAGCCTTAACATTAGTGAATTAAATTAAGACACTTATTTTAAAATGTATTTTTTAATAAATTCTTATTATATAGGTGGAGATAGCTCATACAGCAGTTATGGTCAACCTGCACCAGGACCTGTTTCAACACCTGCACCATACGGTGGATATGGTAGTCAACCTCCTAGCAGTTATGATCAATCAGGTGGATACTCCTCTACTGGTTACGGAAGTTCACAACCACCTGCTCCTGGAGGTCCACCACCTTCATCTGGAAACTATAGTGCTCCACCTCCTCAGAGTGGATACGGAGGACCACCTTCAAATAGTTACAATGCTCCCCCATCTAGCGGTTATGGAAGCCAAGGGCCAGGTAGTGGTGGCGGCGGCGGCGGTGGTTATTCCTCGATGTCATCTAGCAATGGATCAGCTTATGGAGGAGGTTCTGGGAGTGGAGATTATAGTAGTAAGTAATTGTTTTCCCTCATTCTGAAGGACTGTTTTCTCCCTTTCCTTGCCCCCCCCTTCCCCTCTTTTCTCCCTCCCTCCTTTTCCCACCTTTCCATAAAGGACATCAAATAATTAAGGGCGTAGCCAATTTCCTTAATTCTTTAAAAAAAAACATTATTTTTCAAAAAAGTTTCTTTTCGGGTCCAAAAAAAAAAAAAATCGTTTCCCCTATAATAATGCATTTCTCCATCGGTTTTTAATTGCTTTTAAACGCTTTTTTTTCCTTTATGGCTCGTTCATAATGTATAATATTATAAATATATAATTATATATATTATATAATATTATTATTAATAATATATTATTATATTTATTAATTTTTTATTATTATAGAATAAATTTATATAATTATATAATATAATAACTTTTTATCTTATTACAGTAAAATATTAGATTGATATTATTATAACTATAAATATGTATATTATTTAAATCGTAGTAGGCATATATTTCTTATATTAAAATTTATTTATATAATATTATTATAATTTTAATTATTTATATATTTTATATATTTTATTTATATTATTTTATATTTATATATAATATATAAAATATTATTTTTATTATATATATATATTATTTATAAAATATTTATATTTATATAATTATAATAATATATTTGTAAATTTAAATGTATATATTTAAAAAAAAAAAATCTCTTTGATGCCACGATAGCTTTCTAGATAAAATTCGGGGTTTTCCCATTTAAAAAAAATAAAAAAAAAAAAAAAAAATTGCAAAACACATGCACAAGCGTTTACACATGCATATATATTGAGAGACCCTGAGAAGGGAAACCGGCAAACGGGTAAACACCAACCCGTTTTTGACAAAGGGTTTCGGGTGGCACAAAAAAAGGGGGTTTAGGGGGCCCGAGCCAATAAATGTAGAAGTTTAATTTTTTTGTAAATCATTACCCGCCTTGAAAGGGGCCGGTACGTTACCTCGTTACAATTTGTATTTAAAAAACGCCCCCGTTAACCGTTTAAACGGCCGTACCATTTGTAAACGGCGTTTACTTGCCCACCCTTCTTGTACCGCACAAAAAAAAAAACGGGGGGGCAAAAATCCGGAGTTTTTTCCCCTTTTCCCCAGGGGGAATATAAGATTTAAAAATTTTCTTTTTTTCCCTTCAATATGGGGTTTTTCCTGGTAAATTTGGGGGAACCTTGTTTGAACTTTCATTACTCGGTTATTTCCAAATCTCAATTTTTCTTGGTTTTGGTGTATTGTGGTAAGGCAATCGTTCAGTCGGACTAAAAAGACATTAAAGCCCTTTTTTTTTTTTTTTTTTTTTTTTTTATTAAAAAAAAAAAAAAAATATCGGGAGGGAAAAAAAAAAAAAAAAAATTTTGGGTTTTGAAAAAATTAAAAAAAAATTAAATTTTTACAAAAAAAACATTTATTTTTTGAGTTTTTTAAAATAAAAAATTTATTTCTTTTTTTCCTTTTATTTCCGGTTTATTTATTCTTTTTTAAATATATTTTGCTCGCGCACCAAAAAAAAAAAAAGGGCTTAAAGTATTTTTTAATCGATTTTGTAATTTCGAATTTTTTACACTCGAAACTTACGTAATTTTTCCCCCAAATATAATCGAATACCTTTTACTTATAATCTTTTTTTTTAAAAAATATTATTTTCGATATTATTTCGGAAAAAAAACAAAAACAAACAAAAAACTTTTATTGCATGCAGTTATGTAAACTCACCAATAACCCATATTAAAAAGTTGATAATTAAAAAATTATTAAGTTTTTAAAAACCAAATTTAATTTTTTAGGGTTATTTTTTTTTTTTTTAAGTTCAAAAAGTTTATTATTTATAATGTATTATAAAGGGTTGAATTTTAGATGTGAATATTTATTATTTTATTTTATTTATTTTAATTATATATAATAATAATATTATATTATTTAAATAATTTATATAATATATGTATTGTAATTATATATATTAATCATATTTAAATATATTATTAATAACTATAATTATAATTTTATTTATAATTATATTATTATATATTTCTTTATAATTATATATTTGTTATTTGATATTATTATTAATATATCTATTATACTTTATACATATTATATTTATTATTTAAATATATATAATATATAATATTGTTAATATTAATTTTAATTATTATATATATTATTTTATATTTATATATATATAATATTTATAATTTATATTATTTATAATAATTATATTATATTGTACATATATATTCATTTATTAATTATCTTTAGTATATTTTATTATGTAATGAATTTAAATTTTTTATTAAAAATTATTTATATTTGAAAATAAAATTTTTACTTTCACAGGGTCTTAATTTTTTTGCATAATTCTTGCCGGATTAATTGTTGGGTTCGGAATTAAAAATCGGAAAAATTCGATTTTTTACTTTTAATAGTTTCGATTTACAAATAAAAAAAAAATCGATTATTTTTGAACGATAATCCTTAACAAATAGTTATATATTAATTTATAATATTTTATTTTATTTTATATTATATATTTATATATATATATATTAATATTTAATATATAATCATAATTTATATAAAATTATAATAGCTATAATATTATTATTAACTAATATTACTTTATTTAATTTATATATATTTATATTATTATATTTATTATATATTTTATAATTAATAAAATTATATTTATTATATTATAATATTAATAATTATAAGCGAATTGAGTTAAAAATGTTGTAATATTTAAAATTATCTAAGGCAAATTTAAATTCCCCCCCCAAAAAAATATGGTTTTTTTGAAAAAATTTTATTTTTAGGGGAAGTTTTTTGCCGGAAATAATAGATTTTGTTGCGAGAAATTAAAAATTGGTTCCCAAAAAAAAAGTTTTTACTTTCATTTTGGGGATTTTTATTGTTTTTTTTTGGGGTTGGTTTTATCTTAAATTTTTTCACTTTAAAAACGGGAATTTAACCCCACGGGGTAGTTCCCCTTTTCCCGGGCCCCGATTTTTTGGTTCAAAGGGGGAGTCGGGGGGTTCTCTGTCCGGGCCCCTTCTTAGGTGGGGACTTGTTTTACGGGGGGGGACTTAAATTCCCCCCCCTCCGGGGGGGAGTTTTGGGTCTCCCGGGAAAAAAACCCCCCCCGGCTTTTCTTTTTGTTTCTGTTTTTGGGGTGGGTTTCCGCGGTGGTTTTTTCCTCCCGGGACCCCCAATCCCCTTTTTCCGGGGTATTTTTCTTTTAAAAAAAAAAAACGTTTTTTCCCCCCCCCCTTTTCCCGTTCCCCCATCGGCTCGAGCCCCCTAAAAAAAGGGTGTAAAATAAAATTTTACTCCATTTTTTTTTAGGGGGGGGGAATTCAGTGACGTGACTAGGAACCATAAAAAGTATAATTTCCTTTTTAAAAAACTATTTTTTTACCTATCACTCGCCTAAGAAATTGCCGTTTTTTAAAAAAAAAACTAGCTTCTAAAACCTTTTAAAAACTTGGGGGGAAAAAAAGGGGGAACTGGGTTTAGTAGCTTGCCGAAAAAAAGATTTTTAATTTAATATATTTTATTAATATTTAATATTATATATATAAAATACATAATTATTATTATAAATATTTATTTATATATATAAATATATATATATTATATTATTATAATTTATATTATTTATATTTTATATTATATATATTATTTATAATAATTTTTAATATATTAATTTTTTTGCCTTTTTGTTTATTTGTTTTTAAGGGGGACTTCCGTTTTCCAGTTTTTTTGATTTTTTGTTTTTTTTTTTTAAAACCAATATTTTATTTAGGTAATATGATTTTACTAAAAAAAACAATTGGAAAATTTTTTTCAGGGGGTGAATGGGAAAAACATCTGTTAATGGAAACTGCTCTCGAAAAAAAATTATTTTAAAAAAATTTAAACTATCGTTTTTTAAAAAAAAATTTTTCAGATTTTAATTTTCTTTCTTCAATTTTAAACTTTTTATAATTAAAAAATTTTAAAAGAAAAAAAAAAAAATTGGGGAAAAAATATTCTCGGAAAAAAAATTTAAAACTTTACAGAAAAAAAAAAACCCCAATTTAAAAATTGTATTTTTTTGTGAAAGAATTAATCGTTAAATTAAAAAAAAAGTCATAAATATTCATTCCATAATTAAAAAAAAATGGTTAAAAAAAGAAAAAAAACCAAAAAAAAAAAAAACAAAAAGGAAAAAAATGACTTCTTTTTCAATAAAATTTAGCAGAAAAAAAAATTATCTGAAAAGTTTTAAAAATTCATGCTTTTTTCATTAAAAAAAACAATTTAAACATATGTTTGCCAGACGACGTTTTTAAAAGGCCTTATTAACCAAAAAAATAGCGTGTAAATTTTTTTTTTTTTTTTTTTTAAAAATTAAAAAAAAAAAAAAAAAAAAAAAAAAAAAAAAAAAAAAATTTTTAAAGGGTGGCTTCAAGCAAGGAAGGATGGAACCGAAAGAAGAGGGGGGGGGGGGGGGGGGGAAAAACGGGGGGTTCCATACCCCCCGTAGGGGAGGGGGGGCGGGAGGGGAGGGGGAAAAACCCCCGGCGGGTGAACAACCCAAAATACCCCCCCCCAAAGGACGGGGGGTTCCGGGGGGAGGGAGGGGACCCCTCCCCCGGGAGGGGGGAAATAGGTTTTGCCTCTCCTACCCTTGAGTTCGTTTTCCCCCCGGAAAACAGGCCGAGAAGACCCCCCCGGGGACTTTCCCTTTGCCCCCAATCCTTTTTTTGTGTGGTTTCTTGTTTTTCATTTATTTTTACTCATTTTAGAAACTACAAAAAAAAAAAAAAAAAAAAATTTTAAAAAAAAACCTTGGAACGGAGAGGAAAGCCGGGTCGTTAAAAAAAAAAACCCTTAATAAAAAAAGTTTTCCTATTTTTTATTATTTTTTGGGAAATTCATGGTTCCGTTTTTTCACCCCTAAAAAAAAAATTCGGCTGGGACTGTTTAGGATCATTTTCACCTTAAAAAATAATTATGGAAAAAAAAAAAAAAAAAAAACCAAAAATATAAAACAAAAGTTGTAAAAAAAAAAAGAAAAAAAAAGTTTTTGATAAAAAAAACATTTTAAGACAAGTGGTTCTATTAATATATATTCTTTTTTTTTTTTTAAAAAAAAATTTTTTTATTTTATAAAATTGTAAAATTTATAAAACAAAATTTATTCTAGATGCAATATTTACATTTCTATATATGAGGATATATAAATATCATTTATTAAACAATGTATTACGGATTGAATATTATATATATTATTAATATATTATATTTACTATACTATTTTATATAGTATTAATATATTTTATATATTTATTTATATCTAGGGGGGAAAAAAAAAAAGTTTTAGAAAACAAGTAAAAATTTTCTTTGGGGGGGGACTTTTAAAAAAAAAAAAAACGTACATTGATTTACCTTTTTGCTTACTGTATTAAATCCATTATTGCTTACAAAATTAAAAAAAAAAAAAAACAAAAATTTTGGCTGAAAAGCAAAAAAAAAAAACCTTGTTTTAAAACAATAGACACATCCCAATCGTTTTTTGGGGGCAATATAATTTTCAAAAAAAAAAAAAAACCCCCAAAAAAATCACTTAAAAATTCCATTTTTCTAAAAAACTTACCTTCTTTGGAACCAAAAACTTCGCGCCCAACGGTAACATTAAACCGGGGGAACGAATTTTTTTTACCCCCAAAAAAAGTCTTGAACCAAACTGAATTTTTATAAAAGCGTTTAAAACAAAGTTGTTTTTTTCCAAAAAAACTTCCAAAAAAAAACATCTAAACAAGTCATTCTAGGATTTTATTTAAAAAAAAAAAAAAAAAAAGTAAAAAGAAATGATTAATTTATTTTTGATTGAAAAAAAAAAAAAAAAAGGCAATAAAATAATTAAAAATAAGCCGTCAACTATGAAAAAAAAGCAGTAAAAAAATTTCTTTTTGCAACTATATGTAAAAATCGATTAAATAATTAAAAATAAGGGAAATTAAAAAAAAAAGGCATGTAAATTTTCATGCCACTTAATAGCAATAAAAAACGCAAACTTTAGGAATGGGGGGGACTAAAAGGAATCTTAATCAAAAAATTGCCAAAACCCCCAAAATTTGGGGGCACAAAAAAAGAAAACAAAAAAAAAAAACCCACTTCTCAATTTTGTTCCGGAAAATTTTCATTATTCAAATTAAATGAGAAGTCTTAGATAATCCCTTACAATCAAGACAATGCGAGCAATGTCTTAAAGCTTATTTTTTACCAATTTTTATCTTGAAAAACAACGAACTTTAAAAACCGGATACAACATCATCAAAACATATGTCCTTAGCTTTCTTTATATTTTTCTCACTTTGAAAGAAAAAAGGTTTTAAAAAAATTAAGCCGTAAACATTTGATTTAAACATAATATTTATATAATTATTATAATTTATATATATTATAATTATTTATTATAATATAAATATATATATAAATAGTAATTTTTTATACTTATTTTATAATATAGAAAATCTACTAGTTAAATTGATCTGTAGAAAATTATATATTATATATATATATATATACTAATATTTAATAATGTTATATGTAATATTTCATTGTTATAAAATTTTTTATATAACTATTTATTATGTATAAATTATATATTATTATTCATAATTTATATTCATATATAAATATCATATTATTAATTTTATATAATTTATTATCACTAATTATAGTAACTCCTTCATAATTATAATGAGTGCGATGCTTCCTATAAATACTGCATAGTGTAAATGCGTTACTATCAGTTTTTTATACGGGTATATAAATCATATAAATTTTTTATATTAATATATATAAATAATATTATATTTATTATACATTATTACTATCTTAACTTACTATATAATTATCTTATAATTTATATAAAATTTATATTTACTTATATTAATATATATTATTAAATTACAAAACTTAATCTAATTATATAATTATAATATAATATATATATTTATAATTTTAAAAAACCTTTTGATCTTTTTATAAAAGCGGAATTTGGTTGGGACCCGTATATTTATTTTGTTTGAAAACGACAAACAACCACATATAATCGGATTTTCTTTCTTTCGGATTTTATTTTTTAAAGGGGCCAAAACTTTTAAAGGAAAAAGGGCGGGGTTCCCCCAAGGTAGGGGAGGGGAGTTTTTGGCCAAAAAAAAAACACGATCAGTTTTCTTTTTTTTTAAAAACTAAAACACCCGAATTTTACCACTTAAGGGGATTAAAAAGACTTTTTGCCCCCAAAAAAAGGCCGATTGGACACAAAAAAAAAAGAAGGAGGTCCGCAGGGTTGTCCTCTCCGGGGGCCCTTCAAAGGCGTGGGGGACGACCGAGCGGCGGGGGGGTCCCCACCCAACCGTTCCGTTCTTTCGAGGGGGCCCCCTAACAAAAAAACATTTATTAAAAAAAAAAAAATTAAAACATTTTTTTTCTGGAAGCATTTTTTGATAAAAAAAAAAAAAAAATTTGGTTTGGTTTAAAAATAAGCCCCAGCCTCCTTTTCTGATTGGAAGTTTAAAAAAAAAAGCTTTAAAAAAAATAAAAAAAAACACGGTGAACAACTTGTAGGGGGGTCTTTTCCCAAAAATCGGGTAAAATCGGTTCTTGTTTCGACACGATTTTTCGATAATCGTTTTCTTTATTTATTTTTTTGTAAACCAATTTTTCCCTTTTTTAAAGGGGCTGAGTAAAAGCGGGGGCCTTATATATATATATTATATTATATATTTTATATATTAATTATTAATATATTAATTAATATATTATATATATTATTAAAAATAATATACATTATATTAATAATTATTATAATATATAATATTTATATATATAAAGTAAACTATATATATATTGATATTTTTATATTATTTATATTATAATTCATTACATAATTAATATAATTAATATATATAATGTATTAATATTATATATATATTTATTTTATATTTTTTTGGCCAGGCCCTTTTCCAAATGGAAAGTCATTTTTGCAAAAAAATTGCGGTCATCTCGCCATGAAAAAAGCATTGATTGAGAGCTAAATTGCGGCTGCACACCACAATAAAATAAAACCAAATTTTTTTTTTTTGATTCTCAGCAAAAAAAAAACGGCCAATTTCAATTTCGATTGGAAAACTTAATTAAAAAAAAAAAGTTGTATTTTTTATTCTTTGATCTATTTATAGACGTAGGCGACTTTTTTCCAATAATTTTAAGTTGTTATAAATCTTTCTGGTTTTCCATACACCGAGATTAAAAGATACTTTTCAAATAAAAAAAACCTTACACATCTGTGTAAACAGTTTTCCTCACCAACGGCTAACCTTTTCATTTCAAAAAAAACATAAAACCAATTTTGTTGCAATTTTCTTAGTGCGGGGGCGGAAGGAAGGGGGCAAAAAAAAGACGGTTTTGCCCCCAAAATTTATCTGTTTCTTTTTGTATTTATTGGGGTGCAATTGAAAAAGCGGGAAAAAAATTGTTTAATTTTTCTTTTTTATTTTCCCTTTTTTTCTTTCCCCTTTTTTTAGGGGGGTTCGAAGGCCGACGGGAGAACTGAGCGGGGACAAGGAGGGGGGGACGGGAAAGGTTCCCCCCCCACCATTTTTTTTTCCGTCCCCGGGTTTAGGGGGGGGCCCCGAAGGGGAAAAAACCCCCCTCCCCGGGGGAACCTGGGTCCAATATTCTTTGTGTTTGTAATTTTTTACCCCCTTTGAGGGCGGGGAAATCATCCTTTTTTTTTGAGTTAAAAAAAAAAAAAAAAATCGATTTTTATCTTTGGCGGCATTCTTTTAAACGTATTTCCTGCCTCCCCCACCATCGAAAAAAAACAATCGATTAGAGGCCTTTCGTTTTTTTCTTTCTTTTTTTTCATTATTTTTATTAAAGGAATTTTCCCAACGTTTTTTTAGAAACAAATCTTATAATTTTTTTTTCCTGTTTTTTTTAAAAAAAAAAAAGGGGCCTGTTTTAATTTTTTTTTTTAATTTTTTTTTCCCCATTTATAAGATATCTTTAGCAGTTGACATCAAACAAAATTTGGCTTCTATTCATAAAGCTTCTAGAACATCAATTATAACAAATACATGGGTTATCGCACTCCGAAATTGGTAAACCTTTCTTCTGTTTAAACAATATTCCGTCTTTCCAAATATGTATTTTCATCGGACGCGAGAGGCCTGGACCCAAATAAAAAAACATACCACTTTTACCTGTTTACACTACTAAAATATACATATACCTTACCTTAATTATCATTATTCGTATATAATATCTTTATCAGTATATATTAATCTTCGACTATATTTTATCCTACATTACATATACAATATTCAATTCAAACATAATTAATATACGTGAAATTTAATTTCTCCTTTTATACCATCCTGTATAAACCAATTCAAGCTAGTTAATAGTGCAGCCTTTAAATTATCTATATTTAGCCTGCTTTTGTCTTCTGTCCAACAGCCCTCTGAGATGGAAGTTTTTTTGAATTTTTTATTATTGTTTTTTTTTTTTTAATTATATTGGCTTACTTATTACTTATGATCTACCAAACAACATTTTTTGGGAGGAAAATTTATCAGTCGGTCTTAAAACCCGGGGAAACGATTTTTGATGTTTTCACAAACACCAAACAAAATCAAACCTGGAAACATTTTTTGATTTTCTACCCCGGCGAATTCCCGTATTATAAACTTTTACAACTTTTTATTTTTTTTTTTATTTTACTTCTAACAAAACACATAAAAAGGGGGACATAAACCCAAGAGTAAACCCCGCAAAAAAGAAATATCCTTCTTGGCCCAACAGGGCCGACGTCCGGGGGTCCTCATTCCGGGCCTTCTCACGGGGGGGAAAACCCGGACAAGGGGGAAGGGGGGGGGGGGGGGGGGAGGGGGGAACATATTTTCCACCACCCCTCTCCGCTGAGAGGCGGTCATCTCCCGGGAACACACCCCCGACCCTCTCTTTTCGGTATATTTGGCGACATGATCCAGCCCGCCAACCACCCGCGGGGGAGGTTCCTCCCTTTCCGCCCCTCCCCCTACGGGAGGGGTATACTGGCAAAAAAAAACCCGTTTTATTTTGCCCCACCCCCGCTCTGTCCCCCCCGTCGGGCCTCGAGGCCCCCTTAAATTTTTTTTTTTTTTATTTATTTAAATTTTATTTTTATTTTTATTTATTTTTTTTAACACATATTTGTTTAAAATAAAGGGCTTTTATACCGGCTGATTTTTTCAAAATAATTTTTTGAAAAAAATTGGGCGGTTTTTCATTTGTTAACAAAATATTTTCGGGAAGAAACGCAGATGGTGAATTCTGACAAAGTTTTATTTTAACGTCAAAAACAAAATTCTTTTTTTTTTGTCTCTCTTTAATCTCGCAGGAAACCCAAGGGTTGAATTAATGCATTATATTACCCGCTTGGAATATCCTTCAACCGTTATCTGGTAACATTGGTCCTTTTTTCTGTAAGCTGGTCAGGGTCTTAAAAAGTTTTCGGGAAGGACTCAATCTTCTTTTTTCCGTCTTTTCAAAAAAACAAAAACAAAATTTAACAATTAATTGCAGATTCTTTTTTCGAAAGTTTACTATAAAAAAAATTTTTTTAATTTCCAAACTTTTGAAAAAAGAAATTTTTCATACGTTTATTTTCTTCCAACAGCTTCACAATTTGCTGTCGTAATTTGTGGTTGGTAATCATTTATTAGTTTAAGAAGCCTTAAAAATATTTATTTAAAAAAAAAAACTAAAAAAAAAACAAAATCAAAATACAAATTGTCTTATTTAGTTTAAAAATAACAAACACATAAAGGGGGGAAAAAAAGGGGGGACATTATTTATTTATATTTAAATATATATTTACTATTATATTATTATTTATATTGATATTACTATAATAATATTTATTATTAGACAAATATTAAATAATTATATATTAGAATTATATGTCTCTTCTCATATTTATATAATATAGTAATTTATTATAATTAAGATATTATATAATATTATAATATTTTTATTGTTATAATATATAATTTAAATATATTCTATATATTCTATTATCTAAATTGTATATTATTATAAATATAACTTATAATTAATAGAAAAAAGGTATAGGGGAACTTTTTCTTTAGCCTCCGTTTTTTGTCAAAAAATTTTTTTTTCTTTATTCGTAATGTTCTCGTCTTTTTTTAACTAAACAATTTGTTTTATTGTTTAAAATTCTTAATCTTAAAATAACTTTATTTTTAGAAAACCCCCCAAAAAAATGGATGGTTTGATGATAGTTTTAAAAAATTAAATTTTTTTTTTTAAAAAAAAAAAAAAAACTGTGGAAAAAAAAAAGAAATCTTAGCAAAAAAAAAAAGGTGTTTTTTTACCCCGGAAAAAAAAATTTTTTTGAGGGGGCTCGGAGAAAAGAAAAATTTTTATTTTGGGGAAGTAAAAATTAATTTTTCAAACCCCGGCATTTTTAAAAAAAGGTTAAAACGAGTAAGGAAAAAACCCACCGGGGTCCTTTTGCCTCTTTTACTACTACCCAAAAAAAAAAAAAAATTTATTTTTTTTGAAGACTCCTAGTATTTTGTTAAAAAAATTAAAAAAAAAAAAATTCCAAAAATGGCTAAAAGGTTAAAATATGGCAACATAAATTCGGCCTAATAAGAAAAATTAAAAATAAAACTTTTTAGTTTATAATTGGAAAATAAAAAAATTAGTTTGATTAATTTTTTAAAAAGTTTTCCCCCCAAAAAAAATTATTTTTTTTGAAAAAAAGCTCAGTTTTTTATAAAAAAAAAAAAAAAAAATTTGTTTTCAATTAAAGAAATATTTATTTATTTTTTGGGGCAAAAAGTTTTTTAATTTCCTATTTATTTGGGCAGGGGGAAAAAAAAAAACCTAATGCTAATAGAAAAAAAAACCTGGGGGGGGGGGGGGGCATATGTTGGAAAAAAATTTTTTTCAATTTGGTGGGTTTTTTTGTACCGTGTTGGCGTTGGGGGGAAATATTTAAATTATTTTGTTAAAAAGTTAAAAAAAAGTTGTGTTTTCCAAGTTTTTAAAAATGCCAAAATAATATTAAAGTATTGATTGATCTTCATTTAAAAAAAAAAAACAAGGGAAATTAGAGATGCTATTAAAATATTTGGCCAAAAAAAAAAAATACACCGAATAATTTTATCTATAAACCATGCAAAAAGTTCTCAAAAGTAAACGAAAAAAAATAAATTTTGAAGCAGAAAAAATTTCAAAGACTGAAGATAGCATTTAGATAAGAGGGAAAAAATTGGGGGCTGGTTTTTTAAAAAATCTTGTTAAAAAAAAAAAAAAGGGGGGAAAAAACGTGCGCTTGAGGGGGGAAATTTCTTAAAAAAGGCTTTGGCTTCTAAAAAGAAAAAAACTTTTTTAAATTTTGTTCCAATATATTGTTTGGGACGAAAAAAAAAAGAGCTTTAAAGCTTCCCGTTACCAAAAATTTTTTGTTTTGGAAAATCCGAAATTAAAAAAAAAACCGGGGGGGGAAAAAAAAAAAAAAACAGGTTAAAGGGAAAAAATTGGTCCCCAATGTTACTTACCCCAATTAGGAAATAAACATCACGTTGTTTTTTACTAACCAAGTAAAAAAGAATTATTAAAAAAAACCAACTATCTTTTTCGCGGAGGTTTAATGGAAAAAAAACCGGTTTAACGTTTTAAGAAACTTTTTTTTTGATATTTTAACCTT
The DNA here is from genome assembly GCA_015478945.1 of Trachelipus rathkii. Classification (NCBI taxonomy): domain Eukaryota; kingdom Metazoa; phylum Arthropoda; class Malacostraca; order Isopoda; family Trachelipodidae; genus Trachelipus; species Trachelipus rathkii. The sequence continues at coordinate 16,090 of JABUQX010135908.1, read as the reverse complement.
AAAAACTTTAAAACGTAATCCTTAAAAAAAAGTAAAAAACAAAAAACTAAATTGTAACCATTAAAAATAGAAACACAAAAAACTTAAGTTAAAAAAAACCCCCTAAAAAAACATAAAAAAGGTAAAAACCTTCTGATATCTTCCCCTTTAAAAAAACCCTTAATCAACAAAAAAACCTTTTTAAGGTTTAAACCTAAAACCTAACCTTAAAAAAAAAAAAAACCCTTAAAAAAACCTAAAAAAAACAAACAAAAACTGAACCTTTTTTTTAATAATTTACTATTATTATTATATATTAATTTATTTATATTATATTAATATATAAATATATATTTATATTATATATATAATATATATATATATATAATATATATTTTTATATATAATATGATATAAATTACTATATTTATTATAAATTTTTTATTATTATAAATAATTACTAAATTATTTAATTATTATTATTAAAATAAAAAAGGGTTTTTTTTTTGGGGGGTCTATTTCTTATTTAATTTTTTTAAAAGGGGGAAGGTTGACCTTTAAACAGGAAGTGGAAAAAGGAAAAAAAAAAAAACAAGGTGGAGGAATAGGAGGGGTGGATAAAAAATTTAATTTAAATATTAAAAAATATATGAAATTTTTAAGCGGAATATTTACTTTTTTGGGGACACTCCGTAGGTCAGATCATTTTACCCCAGGAAAAAATTTTTTAAAATCGCTCTTCAAAAAAAATTTTTCGTTGAATCCAGAGGGGGGGGGGGGAACCGGGGAGAGGAAAAAAATTGGAAGTTATTAAGAAAATTTTTCATATTTTCTTTTTATTGTTTTAATTTTCTAATGTAATAATAAAAAAAAGGGGGGGGACAACAAATTTTTTTTGGTGGAACCCCATACACTAAACATGTTATGTTAAATTTCATATTTTAGGTAGAGGGTATTTTATGTGAAGAGGAAAAAAAAATTTATTTTGGGATGGATTATTATATTTTTTCTTCGATTGAAATTTCTTAAAAAATAATTATTTAATGAAATTTCTTATAAAATAATATTAATTAAATAATAATTAATAAATAAAAAATTTTAATAAAGGGAATTAATTTTTTAATAATTGTTAAAAATTAAATAAATAATTAACAATATTTAAATTAATATAATTAATTTAAATAATAATAAAAAAAATAATTTAATTTATAAAATTTAATAATTAATTTTAACCTAATTAATTTTTTTAATAATAATTTTAAATTAAAAGTGACAACCTTTGTTTTTATTTTTTTCATAAAAAAAAAAGAAAGAATAAAATTTAATTAATAAAAAAAACAAAAACGAAAATGGGTAAGTATCCCTTTTCTTTATAAAAAAAAAATCCCAACACTTTCTACTTTTATTGTGTAGGGGGTTTTAAATTTACAAGGTAATAAAAAAAATTTCTTAAAATTTTAAAGAGACAAAGCCCTTTTAACCTTGTCGGTTTTTCGCAAACTGCCCAAAAAAAAAGTTTAGCGGATGATTTAAAAAAAAAAAAAAAGTTTTTTACGAATTTCTATTAAAACATTTTTTTACATTTCTTTATTAAAATATTTAAAAAAAAAAAAAAAAACTTTTTTTGATCATTGGTTTTTTGTTTTCCTTAAAATTCAAGTTTCTTGTTTGCTATATTCCATTAATTAATAAAGCAAAGCCGCCCCAATTAATATATATTTATATATTGGCTTCCTATTATCTCTAGTACAGATAAGTTTCAATCTTTTTCTTTTTCTTTTTTTACTATATATTAATATATTATTTATATATATATAATAACTATATTTATAATATAATATTTAACATGAATAAATTTAATAAAATATTCTAATAATATTATATTTTATGTTTTCTATATATATTATTTGAAGCCCAAAAAAAAAAAACTGCGGGGGAGGGGTAAAAAAAAACATTTAAAAAATAGGAAACCTAATATAATATTATATATATTATAATATAAATTATTATAATATTTTATTATATATATATTATATTTTATTAATAGATTTTATTTATAATTAATATATATATATTAATATTATAATATATTATATTATATATATTATATATTTAAATTATTTTATACTTAATAAATATTTATTATAATATATATATAATTATATTTTATAATTTATATAATTATAATATATATTATTTTTTACCTTTGTATTTATTTTATAATAATTAATATAAAATATATATATTATTATATTTAATTATTATAAATATTAATATATATATATAATTATAATATATTAAAATATAATAATTTCCAATTTCTTTTAAGATTTAAAGTATGCATCCATTTAGTAATCCGACATCATAATTATTCATTTCTCTATTTTTAAATATTACTTAATAATTATAATTATTATTTATTTATTTTATATAATAATATATATAAAGTATATATATTATATATATATATTATATTAGTTTGGGGAGGCCAAATGGAAAAATGGGCCTCGTTGGGTCCGGATTGGGAATTTTTTCCCTTGGTCCGGACCGGATTTGGGGGGGCTTTAAATTTCCCCCCCAGCCCAAAAATGGCAAATGGGAAGGGCGGGAAAAACAAAAGTAGGGGGCAGGGGGGCAAAAGTGGGCTTAGGGGTTACCGGAATTCCCCTCGTTTTTCCGGAATTTCCGGCCGGGACCTTAATTTTTTACCCAAAAAATTTGTTGACCCAGGGGGGGGGGGAAAAAAAAATGGGGGGGGAACATTTAAAAAAAAAATCGTTTTCAAAATTTTTGTTGAAAAAAAAAAAAAAAAAAAAAATCTGATTATTTTTTTTAGGAGGTTTTCCAAAAAAAACGAAAAAATCCAAAAAACCCCAAAAATCTTTAAAACTTTTTTAAAAAAACCTAAAAAACCTCACCTAGCCTTAAAAAAAACCTTTACCTAAAAAAAAACCTTTAAAAAGGCTTAAAAAAAAAACCTTTTAAAAAACAAAAACTTAAAAAACTGTTAAAAAAAACATAAAAAAAACCTTTAACCATTTTTAAAAAAAAAAACCCCTAAAAAACAAAAATCTTAACCTAAAAAACACCTTAACCGGAATATAAATCTTAACTGGAATATTAAAATACCTTAAAAAAAACCTTATTCTACCCCTATTAAAATATACAACCAAGATAAAAAAACCAACCTTAAAAAAAAAACCTAAACCTTAAAAAAAACCTAAAAAAACCTAAACCTAAAACTAAAACCTTAAAAACCTAAACCTTTAAACTTTTCCTTGCTGCCGAGGCTTGGTTGGGGCAGGGGAAAAAAAAAAAAATTGTTTTTTGAATTGGGTTTTTGTTGGTTCGACCCCTTTTAAATTTCATGTAGGGGGGAACCCATTTTTTTCCCTGGTCCGGGGAACTCGATAACTTAAGAGAGAACTAATTCACTTACCCCCGAAAAGTTTTGCTTAGGAAAAAAGGAAAAAAAAAAGGCAAAATTATTTTACATACAAAAATTGGCAAAGTTATTTCAGATACATCGATATAATTGTTTTTGAAATGAAAGGCCGTTTAAAAAAGTGGGCCCCGGTTGGAAAATGTGGGGGAACTTTATTTATTTATTTTATAATATTATTGATTATAAATATACTAATATATAATATATATATTATATATATAAATTATTATTAAATTTAGTATTTAAATTATAATTATTTATATATATATTATATTTATAAATAATTATATTATTTATATATTATTTATATATTAAATTATTTTAATATTTTTGATATATTATTTTCCAGTTTCTGAATATTAATAGGCTATTATTATATATATTATATTATATTGATTATAATTATTAGTATTATATATATTTATATATATTATATTATTATATATAATATATATATTATATTTTTATTTATTATATATGATTATATATTATTATATAATTTATAATTTATTATATATTTATAATATTATAATATTTATTATTTATATTTACCTATCTACCTTTATATATGCTAAATACATAGGATTTAAAAAATAAAAACTTTGCTAAAAACATTACTTTGGACTTTAATATATATTATATTACTATTATAATTAATTATAATTTTAAAATATAAAAGTCTTAATTAAGGATTATATATTAGAAATTAAAAAGTATATAATATTATAAATTATATATATTTATTTTATATAATAATTTATTAATATTTTTAATTATTAAAGATAATATATATAATTTTATAATTATATATATTTTATTAATATATTTTTATAATTATAATATTAAAATATAATATATTATATATTTAAATTTTATATTATATATTATATATAATTTATCATCTTCTGTATCAAATGATAGAACAAAAAATATCAAATATATTAATTATTATAAATGTCCAAATTGAGATTTATTAACTTTTGGTTCCTAAAACATAAAAACATCAATTTTACTCTTGAAAAATAAAAAAAGGCTTAATTGGGGGGAAAAAATCATTTTTTTACCCCTTTTTACCTTTTAAAAAAGGGAAGGAGTTGTTAATTTTCCCAATATTAGGGGGAATTTATTTTGGACACACTTGTAGTCGCCCATGTTGGTTATGAGATTGCCCAACTTTTTTTCCTTTTTTACAAATTGATCAAGCGAGCTACATATAATTTTCACCGTGTCTTTTATAGGGTTTTCCACAATTAATAACACGCTATATTAAATATTTTAAAAAACAAAACTGAAAAATATTTTTTTTAATTTAATTAATTTTAACAATTTAAAAAAAAAAAAAGGGGGTAAAGCATTCAAAAAAAAAAAAAAAAAAGGTTGGGGGCTCTATTACCAATGTACGCTGTTCTCAATTCTTCTTAAAAGTTCCTCTCTTCAGGGGGGAAATATTAAAAAAAATATAGGGATTTTTGATTTTTCTAGGGGCGAAATGATTTTATTTTTTTTGGGTATTATATTTAAAAAAAAAAAAACCTGTTAAAAATTCCTTTTTAAGGGGGGAATGATTTTATTTCCTATTTTGACATTAAAAGATATTAAATGTTTAATTTTCAACAAAAAAAAAAAAGGTGGTTGGAGGGGCTTTTTTTTTTAACCCATTTTTACGTTTGCAAACTTTTTTTTTTTAAGGAGTTTTTTTTTAGGGGGGGAAAATATTGGAAAGAAAAAAAATAATAAAGGGGGATTTTTGATTTTACTTTAAGTTTTAGGGATTTGGGATTCTTTTTTTTTGGTTTTTTGTGGGGTATTTTTCCATCTTTTGGCCCCCAAGGAATTTTCCACATTTTTTAAAAAAATGTTTACCATTTTGAGGTTTTTGTTAAGTTAGGTTTTTTTTAAAAAAAAAAAACCCTTTTTGGGGGTAAAAAACCCTTTAATATTTTCAATTTTTATTTGGTTATTTTTTTTTCTTTAGTTTTTTAAAAAAGGTTTTTGGTTCTAAATTTTTTATTGTTTGGGTTGATAAAAAACCCAAGGAAAGAACAGGAGGATTACGGGAATAAAAAAAAAATGTATGGGCCCTTTTTTGGAGTTTATTAGATTTTTACTAAAAAAAACTTTGTTTTCTTTACAGGAGAATCTCTTTTTGTATTTTAAAAAATTTCGGGATTAAATTAAATTTCGGGTAATTTATCCGGAGGGGGGAAATTACAGATTTTTTTTTACTGGATGTAAGGGGGAAAGGGGCCATTTTTAAAATAAATGAAGGCATTTTTGGAAAGACCTAATTTTAAAACAGGAATATTTTCAGAACACAAATTATAGAAAGAAGTTTGAATTAAAAAAAAATTTACGGCCCCCAACAACAATTAAAGGATTCTGGGCATAAATTTTAAAAAAAAAAAAAATTATAAATTTCTTAAGGCATAATTTCTTAATAATTTGAGTTTAAAAATTTTAAAAAAATCTGCAAAATTTTAAATTAGAAAACAAAGACGCAATTCACGCGAATTCGCCAAAAAAAAAAATATTAAATTTATAAATTCAAATTAATAATAATCTAATTAATTAAAATAAAAAATTTAAATTTTTTTTTAATTAAATTTTAATAATTTAAATTTTTTTTAAATTAATTTTTTAATAATAATAAATTTAATAATAATTTAATAAATTTTAATATTGATATCAAATATTTTTATATTAATTGAGATCAAAAAATATTAGCAAAGATCTCTCAGGAATTTGATATAATTATTTTTATTTTTCGTTTTTAAGGCCAGTAAAATTTAATGAGGGCTATTTTTTGAGGGGACGTGAAAAAAAAAACTTTTTAACCCATTTTTTCAAAATTTAGGCCAAAAAAAAAAAAAAAATTTTGTGAGGATTGTATTAAACTATGATTTTATAGGGGGCCCTCCGCGGGGTTTTATTGGCTTACTTTCCATTAAAATTTTACCCCCATTTAAAAAAAATTTAAAGGGCAAATAAATTAAAAACAAAAATGGAAAAAAAAGCCAGTTTATAAAAGGATGGGAGTAGGGGAGTAGTTAAAAACATGGCATTTTTGGGACCCCTTTGCAAAAAAAATTGGGGAAATTTTTAAAAAATTAGTGGTTTGATTTTTAAATAAAAAAGGTTTGTCACTATTTCAAAAAAAAAAATTCATTTAAAAATAATTAATTGGGGAATTGGAAAAAAAAATAAACATTAAATAATTTTAAATTAATAATTTAATTTTATAATTTAATTTTATTTAATTAAATTAAAATTTAATTTAATAATTTTTTAATAAATTAATTTTGAATTTGATAAGAAATAATTTTTAATAATTAATTAATAAAAAATTTTTACTAATAAAATTAATTTTTTAATACTAATTAAAAATAATTAATAGTAATAAAATAATAATTTTTTAATTAAAATTTTAATTTTAATAATAATGTATTGGGAACTTAAAATTAAAACTAAAATTAAGAGCACATTTAAAAACCAATTAAAACATTAACATATGAAACCAAATTATGTTACATTTAAAACATTTTAATTTTTAAATTTTAATAATAATTAATAATAATAACAAAATAATAAATTTTTAATTTAATTAAATTAATTAAATAATTTAAATTTTTAAATTAATAATTAAATTAAATTAAAATTTAAATAATTTTTAATTCATAATAAAAATAAATGATTAATTAAATAAAAAGAATTCTCTTAAGAATAAACTGATTCTAAAACAATACCTAAAAGATTTACCAAAATTCATATATTTAAGAAAATGGGGATTTTTAAGCAAACAATATTTTATTGGTAAAAAATGGTTTTAGATTTTGGTTTTTAAAAAAAACCTTTTCACAAAAAAACCTTTTACCCAGTTTTAAAGGAATTTTCAAAAAGAAAGGGGGAGACCACATATCTTTTTTATCTTACCTTTTTTTTTTTTAACTTACTTTACATAATTTTACTTACTTACTCTCCTTTTCTTAACATTTTTTCTTCTACTTACTTTTTTACTACTTTTTTTACGGGAATTACTTTACTTTAAAACGGAACATTTTTACTCCTTTCTTAACCGAATAGCTTTACCTGTGAATTAAATCATTTTGTCTTATTTTAATTTCAAAAAAAAAAAAAAAAAATAAAAAAACAGTTTTGGAATTCTTATGTAATCCTCTTTCTTTACCTTTTTCAAAGATGAAAAGGAAGAAACCCTTTTACTTACTTTTTTACTTTACCAGAAAAACCTACTAACTTTACCTATTCACCCCAATTGCTACTTTTTTACTTTACTACCTTTTACGACTACTAACTTTTTGGCTTTAACTACTTCTAACTTTTACCTACTCACTAAAATAATTTAAATTATCACCCATCACTAAATAATTTTATTAAAAATAATAATTTTTAAAATTTTTTAAAATAAAAACAATATAAAATAAATTAATAAATAACATTAATAAATAATTAAATTAATTAATTTAATAATAATTTTAATAAATAATTAATAAATTAAAAAAAAAAATGATAAAATTTTATTTTTTTATTGAAGTCAAGCTGATGGATGTTAATAATACTTTTTAAAATTTATTTTAAACTTAATAATAAGTTAATTTTAAATTAAAATAATTTTTTAAATTAAATTAATAAAATAATATTTTGATTTTTAAAATAAATTAATTTTTTAATAATTTTAATAATAAATTTCAATAATTTAAATCTTAAATAGAAGAAGAAAGTTTTTAATTAATTCAACTGTTGCAAAGATAAATATAAGTAAGTGGGAAGTATAGAAAATAGGGACAAAAATTTGGGTGGAAGAAAAGTGCTTAAGAAAAAGGGGGAAAAAAACTTCTTGAAAAAAACATTTTTCCCAAAAAAACATTATTGGGAAAGTTCAATAACTTTTATCTACTTTTTGTGGCTTATTTTTTTTTTAATTTGTTTAAAATTTTTAATAGAATTACATTATTTTAAATATTATTATCACTGATTACATGATATAATTCTTTATAGTTTTGATTATAATTGTGAATATTATTAAATATTTGTATTAATACTTGTAAATATATATATATATAATATTATATATTATTTAAATAATATTAATTATACTAATTTTTATATATTATTATATATTTATATTATATATATTAAAATTAATATTTATATTAATATTTCTTAGTGTAATTATAATATATATATTTTATATGTTATTTATATATATTAATACTTATATATATATTGTGTAGCAAAATTTATTAATTAATTATGAATATTATTTATTTTTAAATATATTATAGATATTTTTATTATTTTTATTAAACATTAATAAATATTTTTAACTAAAATTTATAAATTAACTTTATTCATTAATTTATATATTAAAAAACCCGGGGTCCTCGGTGGAGGCAAAAAAAAAAAAACACATTAATTTTTTTATTAATTTTATTTTATAAATTATTAATTTATTAATTGATTATTTATTTGTTATTTTTATTATTATTTTATTTTATTTAATTGTTAATTATAATTATTTAATTTAAATTTATTATTATTATTATTAAATTTTTATTATTATTATTATTGATGTAAATATAATTGATTAAAAAAAACGTTGTTTGATGTGTCATCATTCAATTTAGTATTTATTATGATTATATTTTTTATTTTTATTTTATTATTCATTTTTATTATTATTTATTATTTATATTATTTTATTTAATTAATAATTTATTTTTTATTTTATTATATTTATTTTATTATTTATTTATTATTTATTATTTTTTCATTATTCATTAATTTTTATTATTATTATTTTAATTTTTCATCTAATTATTTATTTTTTATTATAATTTTTTTATGATTATATTTCAATTTTTCATTTAATTATTTAGTTTTCATTATAATTTTATTATATTATTTATATATTTATTTTATTATTTTATTATTTATTTATTTATTATTTATTTGTTATTTATAATTTATTTTTATTTAATTTTGTTTTTAAATGTAATCATGTTATTATTTTTTATATTTCACGTTGTACATTATTTTAATTATTTTATTAATATTTTTTATTTATTTTATTGATTTTTAAGTTTTAACTTTAAAAGTGTAAAAGTATATTCTTTAATATTTCACTCTTTCTTTTTCATTTTTAAATTTCATTTTTTAAATTTTTTCTAAATTTTTTAAATTTTTTTTTCTAGAAAAAAAAAAATTTTAATTCTTTTTTGAAAATCTTGAAAAACGGGAATTTTGAAATAAGAGGCATATAAAATACTTAAATTTTAGGTTTTTTTTCTTTGGAAACGTTTTTCGTCCCCGGTAAAACCTTTTTCGAACAAATTCCTTCAGGAGTTGTGTTTCGAACAATGCCGAAAGAAAGTTCGTTAAAACCAAACAAGATTTTTAAAAATTTATTAACAAATTTTAAAGGATTTTAGTTGAGCATTTTTCCATATTTTAATATTTTTAAAAATTTTTTTTTTAAAGGGGAGGTGCAAGTTTTAAACGTTTAAAAAAATTTAGGGTTTCAAGTTTGGTTTTACGAGTGTTTGATTTTTTATCATTTGGTTAATTTTTTTTTATTCTTGTTATTATTATTATTTATATTTATCTTATTTATTTATTTATTATTTGTTTTATTTATTTATAATTTTACTTGGTATTTTTCTTCTTGTTTAACTAATGGGAGTTCACAGAAACTTATTTTAGATTTTATTTATTATTTTAATTGTTTATTTATTATATTATTTATTTTATTATTTTATTTATTTTTATCATTATTTATTTTATTTTATTTTATTATTATTACTATATATTATTATTTATTAATTTTTTTATTATTTATTTATTATTTATTATTATTATTAATTATTTTTAAACTTAATTATTATTTATTATTTATTCGTTAATTTTTAATTATAATTATTTTATTATTTTTATTTTATTAATTTATTATTAAAGTATTATTTTTTAAAGATTATTTTTATTTCTTAAATTATTTTATAATTTTTTATACATAATTTTTTTTCATCTTTTTATTATATTTATTTTATTTTAAATTATTTATTTATATTATTATTTATTATCTATTTATTATTATTATTATTTATTATAATTAATTCATTTTAATTTTTATTAAAAAAAAATTCATTTATTTATTACAACTAATTATAATTAAATAGTAATTATTTATTGCATTATAAATTTTACTTATTATCGATTTTTTTTTATCTAATTTATTTATATTTTTAATTTATTATTATATGATATCTATTATCATTTATTTAATTTATTATTAATTATTTATTTATTTATTATTATTTATTCAACATCCCTTCAATTCCAAAAATAAATTTAATGGGGCGGAAAGGGAAACAGATTATGAAATTAAAAATGTGAAAACATTTATTTTTATGATTTGGGGGGAAAACAACGGAAGGGGGAAAAAATTTGCGGGGACAAAAGCGATGCGTTTTCGGAAAAGCAAATTCTCCCAAATTTCGCGGATTTTTACGGGCAACCCCGGGGGCCGCAGGGTTTTTCTTAAAGGCTTTTGAAAAAAAAAAAAAAATTGAAAGAAAAAAAAAATTTTTAAAAAATGTTTATTTTAATTTTTTTTTTATAACATTTTTTTGGACAAAAAATTACTGTAGCTTAACTTTTATATTTTATATTAATTTTTTATAAATTTTTTATTTTCATTTTTATTTTCAATTATTTTATTTTATTTTTTTTAATTTTAAATTAATTTTTTTTTTTTTTTTTTTTTTTTATTTTTTTATTTATTTCCCGAAAGAAACAAAAAAAAAAAAAAAACTTTTTTTTTTTTTTAAAATCTTATCAATACAATTGTTGTAACTTGGCAGACGCAATTAAATTTCTCTTCAAAGGTTTCTTCAAACCGCATTTTCCCTACTCTGAATTACTTTTTTAATAATATTTTATATATTTATATTAATTATATTTAATATTTATAGTTATGTATTATTTATTATATTATTATTAATATTTATATTATAAATAATATTTTTTATTTATATATATATATATTTAAATATAATTTAATATATTTTATATCTAAATATATTTTATAAATTATTTTATTATCTTAATCACATCTATATAATATATATAATAAAAATATATATACTTAATATATTTTGGATATTATGGGGAATTTTAAAAAAAAGGGGGCGGGCATGTTTGTATAACATCATTTATGCTAGTTTTGGTTTATTTTTATTTTCTGATTTTAACAAAAAATTTGAAAAAAACGTTCTTTTTTGGGTTTTTTTCTTAATTTTTTTTTTTGGGTCAAACGAAAAGGGCAAATATTTTGTAAAGAAAAAAATTTTTTTTTTTGGGTTTTCTATGTGTTTATTATCATTTTTTCATAAATTGATTTTGTGTATACATAATTTTTTTTGAGGTTCAGAAAATTATTTTCTTATTAATCACTCATTTAAAAAAAAACCAAAAAAAACAAATTTAGTTTTTTAAAGGGATTTTTTTTTTTGGCCCCCCCCAAAGTGGCTTCCCAAAAAAAAAAAAACCCACCATTTTTTTCTAAGGGGGATTATTTTTCTAAATTTTTGGATTATATAAACAAAATAAGAACTTTTCTATTTTGGTGACATTAGTTTATTATTAATTTTTATAAAGGACAATACAACCTCTTCAATGGATATAAATAATTATAATTAGATTGGATAAACACTATATAAGATATAATTTTTTATTAATATTATAATAATAAGTTTATTTATATATATATTATTTATCATGATATAATTTTTATATTTATATTAATTTAAAGGTTAAGTTGCTTTAAAATTTTCTTTAATTTTTTTTCTCTTTCCGCCTTAACTATTTTTAAAATTTTCTTGACTTTTAATGATTGAAACAAAAAAATAAAGTAACCTTTCTGGTTGGGAAAAAAAAAAAAAAAACCCTCGGTCTACAAAAAAACAAAAATCTTTTTCTGAAGAAAGGGCTTTCGATTTTACCCAACAACCCTTTTCAGGACTGGAGGAAGGGGGAATTTTCTTTTTTTTTTTAAAATGTTTTTCAAAATTTTTCTCTCCTCTCTTTCTTCTCTCTCTCTTCTTTCCTCTTCTCCTTCCTTCTTCTCTCTCCTCTCCTCCTTCTTCTTCTTCCTTTCTGTTCTCATTATTGTAATTTTCTCCGATAATGGGGTTGTGTCACCCTCGGATTAGCCAATTATTTTGCATGTCTTCTTGCTATTATCTTCTTATTCTCTTCTCCTCTCTCTTTCCTTTTTCTCTCTCTTCTCTCTGATTCTCAATAAGTTTTTTGGATAAAAAGCGGGGACAATTTGTTTGGCTTTCAAAACTTTTTTATCCCTATCTTAATTTCCCCCTTCTAAGACGGATTTTTTTCCCTTCTGGAAAACTATTTTTCCATTACTCTTCCGTTCCTTTTTCCCCAAACTCAATTTTTAAAAATACCCTCGTTTCATTTCTGGGGGGTCTCTTTCTGGAAAGGCGCCCCCCACAAAAAAACCATTTTTAAGGGAAAAAAAAAAAAAGCGGGATCCTATTTTCCTTTGAGAAAAAAAAACCGGATTTTATGATTGCTTCCTTTGTTTTGGTTTTCCTTTCAAAAAAAACTGTTATTTTTAACGTAATTTAAATTCCACCACTTCATTTTCGGTAAAAAAAAAAACCGTTTGTTTTTTTCTCCACTTCTATTGTCTTTCAAAAAACTTTTTCAACTTTTCAACTTTTGCAAAACTTTAAAACCCTTTTTTCAAAACTTTTAAAAACCTTTTTGCTTCCCAGCCCCCTCCTGCTTGTTGCCCAAGAAAACCAAAAGAAAATGGATGTAGGGTGGTCACTACGTGAGGAAAGGGGGGGGGAACCCCCAAAGTACACAAAATGACAATTTTCCGGTTTTTTTACTATTTTTTTCCCTTTTTTTTTTTCAGCAGGGAAACAAAAGGTTTTAACAAAAAAAACATTTTTTTCTTTTAAATCTTTATAATAAGATACCCCTTTCTTTTGATTTGAATTTTTTAAGGTATGGGACTTATTGTTTAAGGGAAAACATTCGGGGAACGTTAGTTGGCAAACATTTCTCTTTTCACCTTTCTTTCTCTGGGGGCTCTTGTTTTTCCTTTTTTGTTCTTCCTACATTTCCGGGCAAATTTTTTTTGCTGTGGGGGGGTGCTTAGGGGGGAACATTTTATGGCACAAGATTTTCGGAAAAAAAGGGTTGGACCCCAACCCAAAAAGCTTTTAACCTTCTTTAAAGCTTTCCCTGTCCTCGGGGGGTTATTTTATTTCCCTTTTCCTTTTGTAAAATCTTTTTCCGCCAGGACCTTCTTTTTTTCCAAAAATTTCGTTTTCTGTTTGAAATATCTTTGTTGGAGGAATACAAATATTGATTCCCTTTTTAAAAATCTATCAATTTAGTTTTTTGGTTTTATTCCCTTTTTTCCAAAAGAAATTTTATGTTCTTTCTTCTCTCTTATTCATTTCTTTATTGAAAATTTGAAAGTTCCCAAACAGGAAGATTTTTCACCTTTTCTTTTCCAATTTTCCAAAAGGGGCCGGATTCGAAAAAAACCACTTGGGGAAACTTCCCGCCCGTGCTGAAGTTAAAAAACTCCCAAAAGTAAACCGGGGCGGCTTTATTTCCACCTAAAAAAAAGCCCCATTCTTTCCCAAACCGTTTCCCCCAAAAAAAAAAAAGGAAACGCCATTTATATCGTAGGGTTATTTTTTTTTTTGTCCCCTGCTTCCCATTTTCTTAGGGCTGTTAACTACATTAATGAATTTCTTTAAATCTCCTTTTCAAATTTTTTGGGAAAAAAATATTTTTTTAACGACCCCCATTTTCAAACCAAGCTCAAACAAAAAAAATTGGGACAAACCTAGGGAGGGGTTAAAAGCTTGAAGTTACTGGGGACCCTTTTGAAATTCCCTTTTTTTTTCTTTCCCCTCTTGGGGGCAGGGGTTAAAAGAAACAAAAATTATGTTTTGGTTTTTTCTTTGTTGCTTCAATTTTTTTGGGGGACAATTTCTTTTTTTCAATATATAAAAACTTTTTGAAACCATTTGCGTGATGTTAAAACAAGGGAAAAAAAAAACTTTAATTAATCTTTCCTTTTCCATCAAAAAAAAAAAAACCTCTTTTTTAAAAAAAACCCCTTTTCCTTTCTGGTTTTTGAATTTAATTTTGTTCTTGGGTTTTTTCGGTTTTTCCTCGTTTGACTCTGTTAGGGAAGGGGGTCATTTTATTAATTTTTCTTTTCTTTTCTAAACATTGCTTTGTTGCGTGGGAAAAAGTGGTGCTTGTCCATAGTGAAGTTGAATGTGGAGGATACATATCTATGTATAGAAGCTATTTTCTCTTTTATACATGCGCAATGCGTTGGACCATTGTATTCTATAAACTAAAATCAATATAAAATAAACATAAAACAAAACACAATCTCCACTCCAATACGAAAAAGAAGACTTTTATATAATATCTGCATTTCAAGGATTTATAGTAGGGAGGTGCGGATTGGGTTTTGCTTTTTCTCTTGAGTTTATAAGAGGGAGAATATTGGCATTTCCCACAGCCCATTATTTAGGAGGGCGGGTTGGTGGAATTTGCGTTTTTGCGCCTCACAACCCATTGTAACTTTGCTTTTCGTTCCCTATGGTGTGGACAAAAATATTAGGAGTTGTATATTTTTAAAAGGGGGTAACTATTTGGATTTTTTATCTCTGATGATTTTCTTGCGCGAATAGTTCTATACCTCTATTTCTCTACTCGGTTCCTCATCTCAATCTCGTTTCTTGTTATCCAAAATCTCTTTCTTCGTGCAATCTTTTCTTAAGATTTTCTTTCCTAATTCTCTCGGTACATCGGCTTTATTCTACGTGGCATTTAATCTCTTTTCCTGTCTTTCTCTTTTTTCTCTTACCTTACTCTCTCTTTCTTCTTTTCCTCTTCATTCTCTCTCTTGGTGGTTGTTTCATTAAAAATCTGGGGGGATTAGGATCCACCCCCCATTTTGTTTCATTCTTTTTTCTTAAAAGGTAAGCTTTTTTTCATTAAAATGGAGAAAAGTTTTTGTGGTTTTGCTTTCCTTTTGATGAGGGGGACCCCCTTTTAAAAATTTTTCACCTTTCAACTGGCCCCTTCTCCCCTCACCAGTTTTTGCCCTTTATTTATGTGACTCTTCTTTATATGTCAAATAGGGGGATTTGTAATCCGTTTATTTTATTACCCCAACCACTTGTATGAGATGGTAGGCTTTCCCAACTTTCAATCTGTGTATGAGAATAGTACACTATTTAACCCCCTTACACCCCCCCCAAAATAAAGAAAATACTCTCTCCGTGGATAAACAAAAATAAAAAAGGGTGGGAGAGTCTTAAAGGGATTTTTATTTTTTATATACGTTTTATATTTTATATTATTTTTTTGAAAAACTTTCCTCTTTTCCTATATGTTTCTCATTCCTATATTCCTCTTTTTCTCTTATTTATATTCTCTCTATCTTTTATATCTTTCTCTCCTGCTCATTTAACTATCTCTATAAAGTATAAGTTTTTAATTAAGAGAAATAATAATAGTCATTAATCTTATTTATATAATATATATTTAGGATTAATAAGTTAGGGGTGTTGTGGGATACTTTGT
>JABUQX010135907.1:0-2500 GCA_015478945.1 Trachelipus rathkii | reverse complement strand
TGGCCCAAGCTGATTAATTCGTTTCTTTTGACCAACAAATGCATCCCACTCAATCATTGGAATTCTTATTTCACATCGACAATCTCTTCGGTTAATTGCCTTATCATAGCAGGTACACGTACATATCAAACATCTCTTCATATGCCTTACGTTTATTCATGTAAGCATCATTTCTTTGTTTAATAGGAACTTTATTTAGATTACTAGCAGAAACGATCAACCTTTCAACTTTCATAGCAATGGCCTCAAATGATATATGAGGAAATGAAAAAAGATCCCAAATGCCTTCGATATCTTTTGCTACAATCCTATAACATTCCTTTGATGTTGATGTTCCCTTTGATTTAATTTCTTCATTATTTCTTACAAATAAGTAATGACGAAAGACATCAGCCTTTGAAGGTGTCATCGAGGTTGGTAAGGGAGTAGGCTGGCCAAAAGAAGAATTATGAGTTTTGCTTCTTGACATCTTTATTAAATGTTTTCTTACAAAATTATTGCAAGTGCTCTGATCATGTGTATTGAAAGTTGAAAGTAAAGATCATTTTAATTATATAGAAAAACGAAAATGCAATGAATTTATCCTGAAGAATTTGAACGGCGGAGATAGCTATCATTAATAACAATTTATCTAATAGAATATAATATAATAATTAGACTACTATTAATATAAAGTTATTATTAGATTTTTATTAATCTTTAGAATTTTTTGCATTTGTGGATATGTTATTCCGGGTATATTACTTTAATAATAATCACATTTTATGCTTGTTCTTAGATGTTTTATAGCAGTCGATCCGAGTATAATAAATTAAAAAAATATAGAAGCACATAGGACAAATCTATTATTAATTTATCTAGCCCCTAGATATCATCCTTTATAGTAATTCTAACACCCAGATACCGAAGGGGAGGTATGCAGAGGGAGATAGGAGAGGTTCGCATAATTATATCCATAATATTTATATATCATTAGAGAACACATATTCCGAAACTACATGCATAGGTGTGGAATCAGATAATTATTCTAGCTTTTCGACCACCCATAAAATAATATTATATATATACTATATATTATATATTATTTAATAATATATTATTTATTAATATTTATATTTTATTAATAATTATTTTAATTATTATATTTTTAATTTATATATATAAATAATTATAATTTTTTTTTTAATATATAGGTATATATTAATATCATAATATATACATATAAATATATATATATATAATATATATATATATATATACTATATTATATTATTATATATATATATACTATATATAATAATATATATATAACCAATAAATTCATATACTTACTATATATATAATATAGTTATAATATATATATATATATATATATATATATATAATATATATATATATATATATATTTATATATATATATATATTTATATATATATTATATAATATATATATAGATTTATCCCGCCATTGTTTATAAATTAATTTAACTTAAATCCGTTTTGGATAAAATATAGAAGGTCTTTGTTACCTATTTATTATTCCTTTGATTTAAATTGGACTTCTTAAAGACGCTTCTTTCTAAGGAATGGATCCCAGGTGTTATCATTGACAACATATAATAGAAACATTTTTTCTACGTTTATTTTTTCAGCAATATCCATGCCACTAACCATTTAACTGTACCTAAAGAAAATTCTGTATATTAAATTACTTTTTTATGGGGAAGAGTGAGTTGTGAAATTGAACGCAGAATTAAAGGGAATATTAAAATCAAATTACCCCCAGTTCAACTTTAGATGAGCTAATTGCAACTGAAAATAAAATGGAAAATCTTTAAATTGCCAGATTTCTCCTTCCTTATCATGGTGTTAAATAGCGGTATACAAAAAGTTGTGTGGTTACAAGTGAAGCAATAACATATAGAAAGACTCTCGTAAGTCTTTCCGTTTGCTATTAATGATCATAAAAGTATCTCCTATAAACCTGAGGAATATTTGCACCATCCCCCTTATTCTGCGATCAATTCTCATTCTCTTGAGAAAAATCATCCTATACACTATTAACAGGATTCAAATTTCAATATTTTAGATTTTGGAAAAGAACCTGACCTCCATTCTTTAGAATCCTTATATATTTGGCACCACACTCCAAAATAGAATGAAAGACTTATGAACAACCTTCGGAAAATATTTTATAATAGGTTGTAGATAGAGTTTTGTATTTCTATAGTGCGTTTTATATTATTTTTGTGTCATATTAATTTTCTTTTATTTATTTAGTTGAATTTATTATATCATATATATAACTTTATGTTAATTTTAAGCATATTATTATAACTTTGTACTATATTCCATAAGTCCAAGGCCTTGATGATTTCGTGGAAATTTTTATTTACCCGAAACTAGTCAGGTTATAATATAAACGTTTAGATTTAAGCCTGTTCATTTTAAGCATTTTGAATATTCCATTGCCACAGGTCGTGATAATAGTGATAATCTCT
>JABUQX010135906.1:45000-50045 GCA_015478945.1 Trachelipus rathkii | reverse complement strand
TATATACATATACATATATATTTATTATTATTATTATATATATATATATTATACATATATATATATACTTATATATATATATATATATATATATATATATATATGTTATTATATATATATATATATATATATATATTTATATATATATATTTATATAAATATATATATATATATATATATATATATATATATATATATATATATATTTTACATAGCAGTACTTATTGGCTAATGTTGTTATGCGCAGTGTGAATACATATAGTGAAGTCTTATATATATAGAGCTAACCTCCTTCTGGGGTGCTCCACTTTCGACGCCCCCCGCGCCAACTTCTCTATATCTTCCCTCCTCGACCTGTGGAACCGCCCAAGAGCGGTGGCCGGCTTCCTAGAAGCAGTGTGGCCCTCCAATTAAGGGGCAGAAGTAAGTAAGTAAGTATATATATATATATATATATATATATATATATATATAAAGATATAAATATATATATATATATATATATATATATATATATATATATATATATATATGTATATATATATATATATATATATACATATATATAGTCAGAGACTCTGTGAACTGGAAAAGTGACACAGTCCCAAAAAATGTGAATTTTCAGAAGATATCGGAGAAGTTTTGTTTCTCCATAGAAATGTATTCCTGTATTCTAAATATAAGAAAGACATTTGCAGAGTTATTCGTAAGAGCTTCGACAAAACCCTCTGAACCGAAACTTTTAATATTTGTGCTATATATTGACGAATGATACTAAAAATCAGCATGTTTAGATTGTGTCTTTATCCTGTTCACAGACATATATATATATATATATATATATATATATATATATATATATATATATATATATATATATATATATATATATATATATATATATATATATATATATATATATCCCTTAGGGTTGGGCGATCACTAGAATTGCAGCATCGCATCGCACCGCACCGCACCGCACCGCATCGCACCGCACCGCATCGCACCGCACCGCACCGCACCACACCGCACCCAACCGCAGCCGATTCGTCGGTCAACCCTAATATCGCTCATTTGTTGCAAAAAAGTCATATCTAATAAAAATCGATTTTTAGTTATTTCTCTGTATAGATTGGTTATGATGTATACTCTTAATTACAAAAACTCATATTCCAAATTCATATTTCACGTGAGAGCTGCTTTCGTTATGATTCTCCTATATTTTACATTATAATTTAAAACTTAAAATGCCTTCCTTGCAGAAAATGAGAAACTATATATATATATATATATATATATATATATATATATATATATATATATATATATATATATATATATATATATATATATATATATATATATATATATACTCAAAGTGGCGTACCTTGAAGATTGCTAATTTGTGGCAAAGTTCAATAAATATATATATATATATATATATATATATATATATATATATATATATATATATATATATATATATATATATATATATATATATATATATATATATATATATATATAACGAAAACTCTTTAACTGCAATACGTCCTTATTTATTTGAAGGAAAAATTTAATTTTTCACGTCCTTTTGAATAAAGCTATGTTTATTTATGTGTATTATATGCATAAGATTGACTCAAAGCCTGACATAGGCCTACCAGAATTTTTAAATAATTATTTTAATTATATAAAGGTAAACAACACTTAATTAATAAAAATGTTACATATTATTAAAATTCAATAAAGCACAACACCTTCACTGCCTCTATTCCAAAACTTAACTCAGCAAATATATGGTAAACATTTATGTTCACTCTGTCCACCATAAGTGAAAATATCGTACATTGATAGATAGATAGATAGATAGTTAGATAGATAAATAGAGATAGATAGATAGATAGATAGATAGATAGATAGATAGATAGATAGAGAGAGAGAGAGAGAGAGAGAGAGAGAGAGAGAGAGAGAGAGAGAGAGAGAGAGAGAGATTTAAAATCTTTTTTTCAAATTATTTCGTACGATTTCACTGGGTGAACGAAAGTTTCGTACTCGCGAAATTTGCTTATTTTTTCGCTCAACAGCAAGGTATGACGCTTGGCTTTTTCCTATATATTTTATATGAAATATGAAGATCTACCCGTACGCCCACCGCTTTCCAATTTACTCTTAGGAACAGAGTAGGAAGGAAAATTTCCAAATGAATTTAATTATTATAATTGTTATTACTAAAGTAGTTGATTTTCTTTAAATTTATTTTATAAATCAGTTTCTTTTTTTCACTTTCAAATAAAATTGTAATAATTTATTTAACTTTACCATTTAAATTATTTTATTAAAAAGACTCAAAAATATTGGGTAGGAGCTACCTACCCTGTCTACCCTATGATATATACACATATATATATATATATTATATATATATATATATATATATATATATATATATATATATATATATATATATATATATATATATATATATATATATATATATATATATAGATAGATATATAGATATATATATATATTCCATTTAATCTGCGTCATAATTAAATGCTAATTTATCAATGATATACTTACTTCCATTTTTAATCACCAAAATTAAACGTCTTTGACATTTAAAAAAAAAAAAAAAAACTTCCTATAAGTAATGTATTGATTTTATCTTCCCTTCAGTCAAACGCGTCACTTGTGATGTTATTTTAGAGTAATATGCGTTTTATATTGCTCAGCTCTCAACTCCAGCCTTCAATATAGCAGCTTTTTATTATTATTATTATTATTATTATTATTATTATTATTATTATTATTATTATTATTATTATTATTATTATTATTATTATTATTATTATTATTATTATTATTATTATTATTATTATTATTATTATTATTATTATTATATATATATATATATATATATATATATATATATATATATATATATATATATATATAGAGAGAGAGAGAGAGAGAGAGAGAGAGAGAGAGAGAGAGAGAGAGAGAGAGAGAGAGAGAGAGAGAGAGAGAGATTCAAGGAGAAAATAAGAGCTAGAAGAAAAGAAAGAAAACATGGGAGTAAGTAGTGAGAACACGTTATTCAATTGATTGCAATACACCATCGTTCTTTGGTCATGCGTGACATACTTTGGCACTACTAAGATGAATTTGTCTTTGGGGAGAAGGCACACACTCTGACACTTCTTATGTATTATCTATCCTAGAGGGAAGAAATCTTGATATTAGAAACAGAATTATTAAGTAGGTACATTTAAAAGTTTTTTGCATCTTCACACTTCTATATATATATGATATATTATTATTATTATTATTATATTATATTATTATATATTAATAAATACATACATTGTTTGTCCATATATACATATATATTATTATTATTATTATTATATATATATATTATTATTATTATATTATTTATATTTATATATTACATATATATAAATGTTTATATATTATTATTATTGTATATTATTATTATTATATTATTATATATATATATACATATATATTATTATTATACATATATATATATATACATATATTATAGACAGAATTATATATATATATACATTTAAATATATATATATTTTTTGTTTATATTTCTATATATATATATATATATATATATATATATATATATATATATATATATATATATATATATATATATATATATATATATATATATATATATATATATATATATATATATATATATATATAAGGGGTCTGAACACTCGCCCACCCCCAAAATATTATTTAAACGATCAAAATATTTTGATGGTTTAAGCCACTTAATTTAAATTCATAAGAATAATAAAATAAAACAAAAGAAATTAAAACTATATTAATTGAAATGGGGAAAATATATTTGTAGTTAGAGAAGATTTCTTAGGTTTAGTGGCTGTGGAAAGCATTAAAGGAGAATTTTTATCGGATTCAATACTACGAAAGGTGAGATAAATAGGGACATTCTAATTGGACAACGATATGATTGTACAGCAGCACTGAAGAAATGCTTTAGAAGTATTCAAATTGTTTAGAATATAAAGCTTCATTGTATATTCATTGTTGTTTACATCCATGTAAAATACAAACACATTATAAACTTTACTTTCACAGTGAAAACAACTGGTCACTATTTGATGGTCACCAACGTTGACAAATGTTTTAATAGAAAACATGGGAAAGATTTTCCCAGGGACATAATGGACGAAACTAATGCGAATATTCGAAATCATGTGGGTGGAAAGTTATTGTTGGATCGTTATGCTTTAGAGAATTTTATAAAACCTAAAATATTTTGAGATTTGTAATGACGAACGAATTTTTTTTTATAAGGTTAGTTATTATTTCAAGTTTATTCTCCTTCACTCTTTCCATTATGTCCTACATTGAAGTCACCATCAATAGTGACAGCAACTGCTCTTAATTATATGGAAAATGTGAAACTTCTTTTGAATGATTTTCGCTCAAAAAATAGATGGAAAGATTTCAAGCATTTTGGAGGTTGCAACAGAACTTGGGCTTTCTGGTAGGATTGGACGAGCTACGGAATTTTGCGTACCGCACCGCACCAGGGTAAGCGCACCACGCACCGCACCTCACCGCACCTCTATGTTTCAATGCGCACCGCTCTCCGCACCACGCACCGCACCGCATCGCACCTCAGCTCTACGTTTTAATGCGCACCACGCTCCTCACCACGCACCGCACCTCTATATTTTAAAAATTGCACCGCACTGGTACACTGGATTTGTATGGCGCTCCGCACCGCACTGCACTGCACCTGGTGCATCGGCCAATTCTACTTTCTTATTTTCTCTTAACGAAGAAATGAGAATACCCCATGTCATAATCAACGTAAAGTTAAAAAAACACTTAAACAAAACAATTGCAATTCCTTTATTTGATAATTTCTGATACTATTTAATGAGCAAGTTCGTGAGCCATAGATCCATACTTATCAATCCAAACAAAGTCAATTATTTCATCGAAATATATCAAAAAATTTATGA
>JABUQX010135906.1:35000-40000 GCA_015478945.1 Trachelipus rathkii | reverse complement strand
AACAATACAGCCAACCAACCAGCAGCCCAGTAGCCAGCCCAGCCAGCAACTAGCAACATAATAATATGCCATATGTAACAATAACAACAACCTTTCTTTCGCTCCAACAACAACCATGCTCTAGCATATAATATATATGCTGCTATATCTTCTTATATATAATGATTCGCTTTTTGTTATTTATTTTATTATTTAATTACTATTTTATTAATAACATTTTCTGTACTTTCTCTCCATTCTGTATTATGTAATGATGCAAAAAACAGTTTAAAATTTTATCATAAAATTTCTTACCCCCTGTACCCAAAAGGTAGCTAAAAAGTCTTAAATTAACGAAAGGTAGCTAAAAAGTTTTACGTTAACGAAAGGTAGCTAAAAAGTCTTAGAGTCAAGCTTCCGCTCGCTAGTCGATTTAACCCAATTATTGAATGCGTTTCTCCCTCGAAGAAAAGGAGTTGAAAATGGGAGTCGTTAATCTTTTTAACTGAAGCGAAGTTAATGCATAAAAGGTTTCGTTGCCGCTCTAAATTATTCAATAGATCAATGCTGGAAGACATTACGGGAATGCAAAGCCTCGTTTAGTCTTCTCGAATCAAATTGAATCTCTTTAGGAACGAGTCTCTCCCAAGTTGATTCGTCTAATATCTCTCTCTCTCTCTCTCTCTCTCTCTCTCTCTCTCTCTCCTCTCTCTCTCTCTCTCTCTCTCTCTCTCTCTCTCTCTCTCTCTCTCTCTCTTCTCTCTCCTCCCTAATCACTGTTGCCTCTCCCTCACTCCCACAATCGTGCTCTCTCTCTCTCTCTCTCTCTCTCTCTCTCTCTCTCTCTCTCTCCTCTCTCTCTCTCTCTCTCTCTCTCTCTCTCTCTCTCTCTCTCTCTCTCTCTCTCTCATTTTGAGTAATCATTCTTCGAATCAAATAGAATCCCTTTTAGACGAAGAGAGAGTAACTCATTTCATATCAAATCTCTTTGGAATCTCTGAATATTTCGAGTCATTTTGCGTTAAAATCATTCTTACTAATCATTCCCGTGCTATCCTTCATTCAGAGAACAAAATATATATACATACTCGTATATACATATACATACAAGTACGACCAATCAGCCACAGTTCATTGCCGAATTCCATTATAGGAAACGGTGCAATGAGGAGGAAACGGAGTCCCCTTTAATTAAATTAGGTCCTCTTAATATCAACTCCAAAGTGGATTTAAAGAATTTCCGGTGTTGGTTCTTACTTTAAAATCCATGTATTGTAATAAGATTTTGGGAATATTGTGAGATCGTAAGGCTTAATAATAGAGTATCATACATTGAAATAATGAAAGGAATATTGGGACTTCATAAAGCATGAGGCGAAATTTCGACCTTTAATTAATTATTTATGTTCAAATAGTTACTTGTTAATGAAACCTAGAAAGTAGCCTTTGATGCAAACACACACACCTACACACACACACACACACACACACACACACACACACACACACACACACACACACACACACACACACACACACACACACACACACACACACACACACACACACACACACATGAAAACTCCACAAATGAACTTGAAAAAAGTTGGGAAATTTTTAAGAAAAGTTTATATTTTAACATTTATCTAGGTTGGTGTTTTGGGGATTGCATTATAACAACAATATCATGATTTTCATGAAACTTATTAGAAATATTTGGAATGACATCTAAAGGAGAAAGCGTAAATAAAACTAGAGAAATGGCCCTAGAAAAAGTTATAAAATCTAAAAATTTCTTACAGCATGCCAAATTTGTATTAAAGTAGTCAAATAGCATAGACATATGTTCATAACTCAGGCATATATATATATATATATAATAATAATATATATATATAAATATAATAATAATAATAATAATAATAATAATAATAATAATAATAATAATAATAATAATAATAATAATAATAATAATAATAATAATAATAATAATAATAATAATAATAATAATAATAATAATAATAATAATAATAATAATAATAATAATAATAATAATAATATATATATTGTATAAATGCCATGTTGTGTTATAGAAATGTTTTTCTTTTTCTTTTTTTAGTTTTAACTAGGTCAGTAGGAAATAATGTATATCTAGTAATTTTCACACACAAGGGAAAAACATTGCTTTTAAAGTAACCTAATTTCGTATATTTAACATTTGTTTACGGACGTAATTCTCAATTTGAGTGACTCCAGCCAATTCTCATGAAACGTATCCAAAATGTTTGAAATGACTGTAAAGAAGGAAAAACGTAATAAAAACCAAAAAATTACCCTGAAAAGGAGTTAGGAAGTCTCTAAATTTCACATTTATGGCATACTTACTGCCAGATGACTTTTTTGAAATTTTATTTAGGTTTATACATAAACTCATCATGTGGAAGCAATATTTTAATATTCAGTATTCAGTTGTAGGAGGGTACGAGGGCGGGGGTGGAAGCCTCCCATAGACAAATGTTCGTGTGCCACGCATTCATTTACTACTAAAACTTAATATATGTGCTATTTCATAACGATCTAGCAAAAAGAATCTAGAAAAATACAAAAATAACCCATTTGTAGAACACAACAAACAGGTCATATATAATAATAATATATATATATATATAGTAATAATATATAATAATAATAATATGTATATGTAATAATAATAATAATAATAATAATAATAATAAACATCATAATAATAATAATATATATAAGTGGATCAGATCATGGACAACTGTCCTCCCTAACAAGCATAATTGGGACCAGATTACCATATTTCCAATTTAAATTTAGATAGGAAATAGTTTACGATATTGATTTTATTAATTCACTTTGGTTCCCCTACGCTGGAATAATAGAAAAATGCAACGAATAAGTGATGAAACAAAATGTCAAGATGAATAAGTGCCGAAAATGTCAATGAATTTTTTCAATTATTTTCTTATTAGAAAAAATAAATTGCTGAAGCTACTTTCTTATAAATAACAAGTCTTTTTTTTCTCCGTTAATTTTTTTTTTGTTACATTTTAGTGGAACATTTTCTGGGACTAGCCCAAATGGTCGGCAGGAAAATGGGATCAGACCACAACATCAAAAAAAAATTTCTGTACAGCCCGCCGCAGGGTTAGGTTGGGGTGGGTTAGGTTGGTTGGGATTGGAGTTGGGTTTAGTTGGTTGAGTTTGGGTTAGGTTGGGTAAGGTGGGTAAGATAGGTGGAAAAAGGTAAGGTAAGGTAAGGTAAGGTAAGGTAAGGTAAGGTAAGGTTAGGTTAGGTTAGGTTAGGTTAGGTTAGGTTAGGTTTGGTTTAGGTTAGGTTTACGTTACGTTAGGTTAGGTTAGGTTAGGTTAGGTTAGGTTAGGTTAGGTAAGGTAAGGTAAGGTAAGGTTACGTTACGTTACGTTACGTTACGTTGATAGGTAACTACGTTTATTCTTTCATTAGTAATACAGAAATTTGGTCGAATATGAGTTAGGTTAGGTTAGGTTAGGTTAGGTTAGTTTAGGTTAGGTTAGGTTAGAGATGATGTGGGTTTCCCGCAGTAATCTGGGATTAGTTAGGTTAGGTTAGGTTTAGGTTAGGTTAGGTTAGGTTAAGGTTAGGTTAGGTTAGGTTAGGTTAGGTTAGGTTAGGTTAGGTTAGGTTAAGTTAAGTTAAGTTAAGTTAGGTTAAGTTTTGTTGGATTCGTTAGAAAAACTCTAAATAACTAGATTTTTTTTTTTTTTACAAACGTCGACCCTTTCGCAGCTTATCATTCTTGTCTTTTCTAAATTTTTTCAATATAAATTACTGTTCTTTGGTTATTTCAATTGAAATTGACGCATATTATTCATTTATTATAAAATCACTTTCAATTTATAGGTCAATGAGTACCTTTAAAACTCTAATATTGATGGAACAATGTACTACTTATTATTATTGACCTATTCAACGCAGCGTTTTTTTAAGCGCTCTTATAGAAAGGGGCCGTATGCAAAATCAGTTTGCAAAAGAGTACCAAAGTATATTCTTTAAATCAGTTTTTTCTCTCCCAATTCAAATTTTTTTTTATGATAATCAAAAGCGTTTTCTGCTATTTTCTTCATACATTCTATTTGCTTGATAAAAGCCAATTTCTGTGAAACGATACAAACGATATTCTTTACTACCTGATAGATAATATAGTCTAATATATTTCCATGTTTATGACCGAATATTGGGAGAAGCAACTTGTTTCTCTCTCTCTCTCTCTCTCTCTCTCTCTCTCTCTCTCTCTCTCTATATATATATATATATATATATATATATATATATATATATATATATATATATATATATATATATATATATATATATATATATATATATTATTTATATTTATATATTTTTAACACTCTCTCTCTCTCTATATATATATATATATATATATATATATATATATATATATATATATATCTTTCATAGCTCCTTCGCTTTAATCTTAATGCAAAAAAATCAAAAATGCACTGCTTCCTCTTTCAGGACCCCCGTTTGGTATCATCCCAGGCTGAAGAAGTGATTTTTAAATGTGGAGTGTTGGGTAAGAGAAGGATATCTAAAGAAGAAGTTGAGTTTTCGGCCCCTTTCAAGCATATTTCTCAAGTTGAAGCATGTCACTTATATTAAATCTGTGTACAGCATATTTGAATGTAATTGAATGGAAGACTTTTGGACAATGTTTTGTAAATTTTTTTTGAGGATGTTTTGAACTGTATAATTATTATAGCTATTCGGTCTCTGGGATCTTCATTATTTAAGTTGATAGCTTAGGAGATGATGATTTCCACGGAATACTTGTGTGCTGTGTAACAAGATTGAAAGTTTGAAATCCATTTTTGTTTTTAGTTATGCTGGTGCGGAGTGCTTCACGTATGAAGATATATCTGGGACTGTATCAAGTCCATTGTTTGTCTTTAGTTTTGAGGATTGTTCTTTGTGAAGGAAATTAACTGTTTGC
>JABUQX010135906.1:0-30000 GCA_015478945.1 Trachelipus rathkii | reverse complement strand
CATGTCCCTAGTAAAAAAAAACCATGCCCTCCCTTAAGCCTTTTAAGTGCGAGGCCCATTGCAATCAATATCCACTTAGGCTTCTTTATCTACCGCGACAGACCCTCTGTGCTGGCTCATCATTATTATATATATATATATATATATATATATATATATATATATATATATATATATATATATATATATATATATAAATATGTATATATATTTAACTGCTACTATGCTGCTATATATATATATATATATAATATATATGTATATTCAAAGAGCTTTCAATAACCATTAGATAAAAATTTTATAGGTGTGAATGACAGTGTAAAATTATAGAAGATTTTTCTTTCATGTCGCCTATATATATATATATATATATATATATATATAAATATATAACATATATATATATATATATATATATATATATATATATATATACCTGCTGCTCTTTATATATCATATATATATATATATATATATATATGCTATGCTATACTGTATATGAGGAAAAAGAGGCATAATATTTGTGCTGAGTGTATATGTATATGTAGTAGCCAGCATGTAGTAGCCAACCAACAACAATAACAATATAGCTATATATAAACTTATATGCTTGTAGTAATAATATATATGTAGCAACTTAACAGCTTTTAACCAACAACCTTTGTATGTTCGTAAGTATACATGTTCAATGTATGTCTGTATATATGTAGTATGTATGTAGCAACCCAGCCAACAGCAACAGCAATAACCTTGTAATAACATATGCATGTATCATATGTGTATATATAATAGCCAACCAGCCAGCAGCATAACCAACAGCCATCTATATGTATATTATATATATATAGTGAATAATTATTAAAGTTTAATTATTCAACTTTTATTAATTATTAATTATTTAATTACAACTGATTAATAATTATAATTAGTTGTTAAAACTATGATTACAGCTATTATTAATTATTAATATCGTAATTACAATTCCAATTAATAATTATGATTATAATTAGTTATTAAAAGTATAATTACAGTTATGATTATTATTTTAATTAGAATTATTAATAATTATAATTATTATTGAAACAATTTTTATAGTTATAATTAATGAACGTTCTTTCTTAATAGGGTATTTATTATTAAAGATTCCTGTAACTCTCAACCGTGGTTCAAGGGTAGCGTAGCGGAGTCACGAGGTTTCGTACCTGGGTTCGATCCCTCGTTCGGATCCTAGGCAGCAGTTGCCTAGAGAAGTTTTTATCGTTTACATTGATGAAATCGGTCATACTTATAAAAGGTCTTAATAGGAATGGAAGCGATAGTTATCATTTAAAAGACCTCCGGAGCTGAACCCGGAGCCATGCTTTTAAAAAGCATTACCGGGAACCGAAACCGGAACCATCATTTAAAAAGTCACTTCCGAAACCGGCGCCGGAGTCAAAATTTTAAAACTCTGGATCAGGGATTAAAGGAGTAACTCTTTTTCTTCAGAATCGCACCTCGTGCGGTGCGGTACGAGGTGCTGTGCGGTGGTGTACTGAAAATTCCGGTGCCCGGCCAGATCAACTATGAATCTATAAAAATTGGTAATGATTTGTAGCAAAATATCAACAACATTCCTGTAAAAATAATGGTTGTAGTTGTACGTTACATACTGAATGGTAAAAACAGCTTTACGTTACTAGCGTTATAAACGCGCAAAGCAGATGCCGATGCGGATGCGGATGCGGATGCAGTCTGCAGGGTTGTTGATGCCTCTATGCCGGAAAGTATCCCCTCATTTATGCTTTCTGCTGATTCGGATATACCTTGATTAATACAAATAGCGTTACAAGTGTTCTTTACGCGTACTGTAAATGCGGATGCTATTGCAGGTTACGGATTGATGATACCCATAATCCCCCCATGCTATAGAGGATCACCTCTGTTATGCGGTTATGCGCTCCGCAGTGTCGGATGGACCCTTCTCTCTCCTAAGCAGTAATCATTTCAATTCAAGTCAAAGGAGTGCCATTGTACATTCGACCAGTCATCTACACTGAAATGCTAGAAGAGTTTCCTGCTGGTTGCGGTTGCGGTTGCGGGTTGTGGATTGTGGCTGCAACATTTATCATCAATATATAATGTTAGTGCTCTTGACGTTATTGCTGATAAAGTAGTTTTTTTTCTCTTTCGAATTTTTGTGTTATAAAAAGTTTTGATAATTTATTCCCCGAACATCGGTCTGGTCTTTATGAAGCAAAAAAATAAATTGAGTCGTAAATCTCTAATTGGAGAATTTTTTTTTCTTTTTTCTTTTTTTTTTTAGGGGATACAAAAAGAGAGGAAAATAAGGGGAAAAGTTTCGCGTAAAGGGGAACGTTTACCTCATGACTTTTCTTCCCAGCGAAGAAAAGCTTTCCTAAAAATTGTTGATTAGATGAAATAATTTTATTTTTATTTTTAATTTTACTCGAAAACTTATTTTCTTAAAATTTTTCTTGAAAATTTTTTAATTTTATTTAAAGGTGATAATGAAATAGAATACTTTTCTTCTTTGTTTCGTCTTTTTTTTTTTTTTTTTTTAAACAATTTATATCATCTTTTTTACTCGATCGTTTTGTTAATAATAATAATAATAATAATAATAATAATAATAATAATAATAATAATAATAATATAATAATAATAATATAATAAAATAATAAAATAATAATAATAATAATATAATAAACAATAATATAATTTAAATTAATAATAATAATAATTAAGAATAATAAATAATAATAATAATAATAATTTTAATAATAAAATAATAATTATAAATAATAATAATAATAATAAAATAATAATAATAATAATAATAATAATAATAATAATAATAATAATAATAATAATAATAATAATAATAATAATAATAATAATATTTTTTTATAAAAGAGTGAATCTGCTGTCAGCTGTCAAGTGTATTTTAAAAATATAAAATTGCAAAAATAATTGGATGATTTATTTTATGTATTTTTATTATACTAATTCTTTTTTTCTTTTTCATCTGCCCACTCACACACGCACGCACACGCACACGCACTATAAATATATATATATATATATATATATATATAATATTATATATATATATATATATATAATATATATATATATAATAATATAATAATATATAATATATAATATATATATATATTATATTCACTGAATTGCAACCAGGCAGATTAAATAAGTAATTAATAAATGAGGTGAATTAGTGAAAAGTTTTTCTGTTTTGAAGTTTATTAAATATGCAAGTGAAATAATGGTATGACAGATGATAATAATCAATTTCAATGTCAATAATGGCACAGTAATTACTTTTTATAAACACAATTAATAAAAGCCCATATTTAATTATATCACGCAAATCACCCGCTAAATGATAATATTAGGCACTGACATTATGAGTATATGCTGCCTGAGTTGTATTACAAAATAGCTTGTGCTTGGGCTATTAATTAGTACTGTATAACACAAGATTTCCACAATATTATTATAATATTGATCTCAATAAGTAGAATCTATTGAGAGATGCTGTGAAGCAATTCCTCCGGCCACTCTGTATCTGGGGCACTCTCGTGTAAGCCTTAAGAAGCCGAATACACGTTTACAATTTAAAATCCTTGACCCTCTATCGTGGCCACTATGGTTAAACACTTTTAATATTAGGCGGCATTGTTATATGGAAATGAAATTTCCCAATCAATATATAATATATATAATATATTAATATATTATATAATTATATATATATAAATATATATAATATATATATATTAAATATATAATAATATAATTAATATTATATATTATATATAGATTATATATATAATATTAATAATATATAATATATAATATATATATATATATATATATATATATATTAGCCTTCTACCGTGGCTCAAAACGTAGAGACGGAGTTCGCATGGCGAGTACGCGGTTTCTCATATCCTAGGTAGAAATACCTAGAGAAGTCCATCCTTAAGGGCTATGCCCGTGATGTGTGAACTTTTTAATTATATATATATATAAAAATTATAATATATATATATATATATATTATATATATATAATAATATATATATATAATATATATTAATATATATATATGCACACGTTAAAATGTGATCAAACCATTATGCCTTCATGTCTTTTTTCTAAATGGAATTGGAACTAATTTGGATTCGACTCTATCGCTTGCCTCCCTTAGATGGCACTCTCTTTTGTTGCATACACGTCATAACGCTTTTCACAATAGAATCAGCATTTTCATTTAAGTTCCCTTCGCCCTAAAAGGCAAAAGATTTTAATCTGCTTCCGTTTGTTGTCACTCTGTTTTTATTGGACATCGTATTAGTATGCTACAAAACGTCACACAGTATTTTCCTAACTTCCCTTGTGTAATATTCAATTAAAATCGAGAAATTTTTTTATTTTATTTATTTTTTGTAAAAAATAATTCAAATATGAGTTATATATTCATCGAATAACAAGAGCAAGAAAGTGTCTCTCTAGCTCTACCCAATTGTCAAAATTATAAAAGAACACGCCCCGCCTCACGAAAAAAACTACTAGCTGTATATATGGTATGCAGCCATATATATATATATATATATATAAATATAATATATATATATATTTATAATATATATATATATATACTAATATTATATATTATAAAGAATATAATAATATAAATATATATAATATATATATAAATAATTATAATATATATATATATATATATATATTAGAATATATATATACTATAATATTATACTATAGATTATATATATAATATATATAAAAGCTGCAAATCCCAGAAAAAACTTTCTCATTTCGGAAATGGATTTTCCCTATTCAAGTCGGTTTATTATATATATATATATATTATATATATATATAATATAATATATATATATATATATATATATATAAATATAATAATTATAATATATATAATATATAACATATATAGTATTATATATATATATATATATATATATATATAAACAGAAAAGAAAATATTTTAAAATTAAGACTAAAGACTTAATATTTAGAGAAATCTAGATGTTTATAGCCTATGCGAAAATAAGGATTTAAACATTTAATATTGTACAAATTCTATAAATATAATACTATTAAAAACTATAACACTATTATAGTTTAAAAAAGTTATTTAACTAAAATTCAAATACCCCGAATTAAACAAGGAACATTTCATTATTACTAATTTTCTAATAATTTAGTTGTATTGCAACTGTTGTATATGCAGATATATATATATATATATATAATAATATATATTATTATATAGTATATATATATATATAATATATATATATATATTATATAATATTATATATATATATATATATAAATTATATAAAATAGATATATAATATATATATAGATATATTACCTTATAACTATACTTACTCAATCACCTATCCCTCTATTTATATTAACTACTGCAAGAAGGGTTGGAAGTTTGGTGAGAAGAATCAGGCCCCATATTACATAGGGCAGTTAGCCATGCTTTCGTTCTTCAATTTAAATACGCCAATCCCCCCCGCCCCCCCATAATCACTGAATGTAAATTGTAACATTGAAAAAATAAATATATATATAATATTATATATATATATATATTATAATATAATATTAATATATATATATATATATATATAATAATATATATATATAATATATATATATATATATATAATATATATATACAGTATGTTATATTATATATATATAGTATATATATATATATTTATATATAAATATAATATAATATATAATATATAAATAATTATATATTAATTATATATATAATAATATATAAAAGTTACTTAACACCCACACGGAACGGGAGCTCGTCAAAAAAAAAATTTCACAGGTAGCCTCTATATATATAAATAATGATTTTGGTCGAAATTAAAAAAAAAAAACATATTCTCAAAAAAACATAGCTACAGCGAAAAGGAATACATTTTGGAATCCTGAGTTGAGAAGGAAAATGTAAAAAAAAAAAAAATTATTTAATAATTATAGTATTATAGTAATATAGGGAAAGCCTATTTAAGACCTTCTATACGTTACTCGTTAAATAAATAGACTTTCTATAAGTTTGTTTTTGTTTTAATTTAAAGAATACTCCAGGTAAACGCCAAGATGTACAGAGTCGGGTCTCTCGGCCTTCCCGAACACGGGTAGACTTATCCCCTCCGGGGAGGGTCTCCGAAACCCCCGCTCTTTGTTATTTGGGTGTCGCGGGGTCGCCCCTCCCCTACGGCGTATGGAAAACGTCCCCCCCTTTCCCCTCGGCTCGACCCCTACATTGCCGTGTAAATACCTTTACAAATAATAATAATAATTTTCGCCCCTAGAACAGGTAAAAAAAAAAAAAAAAAAAATCATTTCACCCCTAGAACATCTATTTATGCTATCAAGATGCTACCTGGAAAAATAAAAAAAAAAAAAAAAAAAATTTTTTTATCCGAGCTCCCGTTCCGTGTGGGCTTAAGTAACTTTTCCTATATATATAATTAATTATATATATATATAATATATATATAAATAATATATAAATATATATATAGATATATATATAGATTATATATATATTATATATATATATATATATAATTATATATATAAAATATATAAAGACAATCGTTCACTTCCTCCATCGTAGATTTCTGACTTCTTCTGCATTCTTGAATACTCCTTCAAAAACCGGTGCCCGAATGAAAACAAATTCCCTATCAATGAATAAAGATGATCCATTATATTGAAATGAAATAAAAGAGTGAAGCAGAATAGAAGAAGGAGGAAGGTGGAGAGGGGGGTAATTTAGCGAGAGTATAGAGGGAATGGAAGGAAATACTCTTTTTGAGTGAACAATACTATTGGTGGTTGATTATCTTAAAAAACATATATATAATATATATATATATATATATAAAATATATATAATATATATATAAATAATATATATATATATATATATATAGTATATATATATATATATATATAATAATATATATATATATATTATATATATAAATAGTAATATATAATATATATATAATATAATATATATTTATATAATATATATATATATATATATATATATAATTAATATATATATAATATATATTATAATATATATATATATTTATATATATATATATATAATATAATATATATATAAAATTATTATTTTAAGTTGTGTGTGGTGTGTTTGTGGTGTAAATGGGTACACGGCGGTTTTTTAAGCACAACACCCAAGAGTCAAAAAGAAACGCTACCTACACTTCAACAATAGGATCGCACTTGGACGACAACTTTTGTATCCGCGTGCAGCTTCTTATCTCGGACATGTGCCATGCCACAACAGCCAAATATCGCGCTGAACTGTGAAGCGTACAGTTCATTAAGGATTTTTGTAATTTTTTCATGAACTAGGGGATTGCTACTGACATTAAGCTTAAGGATTATATAATGTACATTATAAATGAATGTTAAATAATAAAAAAAAAGACTCATACATGAATTTATCAATAATATCGATTGAAAAAGGGGTGCCACAGTTCCTCAGTGCCAACACGAGCCGCCGCTATATATATATATATATATATATATATATAATAATAATATATATATATAATATAATAAATTTATATATATATTATAATATATATATAATAATATAAATTATATATAATATAATGTCAAAGACCTAAATTTAATTGTTTCATCTATATGCAATAAATTTTTCGGTCATATATTTACACACAGCGGATTATATTATTTGCTTACATTATTATACAAACAAACGGTGCAAGAACACAATTTAGACCGCGAATGACCATATTTATAGTCCATATTTATGCCATAAGAACCTTGGCCGTATCAAATTTCGTGCGGGTTTTCAGTGTATTGTTTTGTAAGCATTTAAACTGAAAAGAAGATTTTTGGAAAACACATAAACTTTGATCACGTAAAAACTCCATATAGAATCTATAAGGGTTTCACTAAATTATTATTTTATTTTATTATTATTATTATATTATTAATTAATATATATTTTATTATTATTTATTATTATTATATTATTATATTATTATTATTTATTATTATTATTAAGGCGAGAAATAAAATGTGCTTCATTTAACATTCAAATTAAAATTGTGGAAATTTATGCTTTCTTTTACACTTAATCCCACGTGCATTAGTTAATCTAAGAACGTGGGTTAGTTTAGGTCTATTATTATTATCCCAAAACAAAAATTTCTAATATCTTTTTTAATAAAATTTATATTTTGTTACTTCGCTTTTTTCGAAGAAATGTGTTTTCGGTTTAAAATGGACAAATAGATGCAACTATCTATCTATCTTCTATCTATCTATTACTATCTATCTATATATATATATATTATAATATATAATATATATTACTATATATATAATATATATATTAAATATAATATATATATATATATATATATATCAATTTATATATACAAAATATATATATAATATATCTTTTTTTTTTATTTTTCATTTAATAATTTTCATAAATTAAAAATACGAGGAAGACCGCAGATAGCAAGTCCCATAACGCACAAAATATTGAGAGTATTTATTCATATATTATTTAAATATCCACATCTCACGGTAGGGGTACGGATGAAACCCCTTTTAAAATATACGGTAATCTCCATTTTTAAACTACTCAAATTAATTTACCAATTAATAATTTAACAATTAACAGAAATTATATATTTGTTCCTCATAAGCCCGCCACGCGTCACCTCGAAAGTTCTTCGTGTAGACATTAAACATTTTCTTCAGAATTAAAAAAGGGAAAGAAATAATTTGGCTCTTCATTTTTTCGTCATTGTAATAATTCTTAAATTGATTGAGATATGATTGCAGAGTTAAAGTTTTAAAATTTCTGATTTTTTCTATGGATTATATGATATATATATAATATATATATATATAATATATATAATTATATAAATATAATATATATATTATATATATATATTATATATATATATATAAATATATATAATATATAATATATATATATATAATAATATATATTAATATATTAATATATAATAATATATATATTTAAATATATAATATAATATAATTAAAATAATATAATTATATATATTATATATATACTATAATAAATATTAGTGTTGAAATACGGTAGGGAATCCTTGTAAGACAATAGCATGCAGTGTCTTAGAGTGTATGCATCTCTGTAAGAGGCTATTGCAAACCTCCTGCATATCACTTTGCATTAATGGTTCTACTTTCATACTTACCACAATGTACATATTTGAAATCAATTTGGCGCCCTTGTCCTCCGCGAGGAAAAGAGTCCAAACGAACAAGGGTTAGTATTGTGGCTTGGCCCGAAGACGCCATCAAATCCTGCGGGAGTCTAGTAGCACCCTCATACTGTGAGTATGCCCTACGTAAATTGTTAATTGAACAAAAGGCCGCAGGTTCTATTTAGGATAGGAATTAGTGCATTATCTTATTAGTTAGTCTGTGAAATTCATAATAGTGCTAACTGATATATGCCCATCTATTACTTATCCATTGTTTAATGAAAATCATCTTTGTATTGTTATCTAACTATCACAATAAAACCAACTACGAGGAAAGTGCTCTAATTAACCCCCCTTTCTATGACTGTCGAAGTGATTTCGGCCTAGACGTCATTTGGTACCCAGGTGACAGGGCTAAACCCCCTAATTGGAGTCAGATAAATAATAATTGAAAAAAAAAAAAATAAAAAAAAAAAAAAAAAAATCCGGTTACTTTCTCGTTCAGTTCATTGCTTAAAAATATTGATGTTTAGATAAAGTAAATAAATAATTAGTCAAAAATTAATACGTGCAAGAATAAGTTCTTACTAACATCATTAAAATAAGAGAAAAAAGTCGTTATTACCGAAAGCGAAAAATTCAAATTCAAGCTCTCGATTTAGGCCTAAAATCAACGCCTAGTTTTTAAGTGACTCAAAACTCAGTCGGTAACAAGAAGACCATAGAAAAATGGTATCGACGAAGAAGCTGACTCTTAGGACTCAAACAAAGAAGTCCACAAAAAGAGGGAAGGACCAAACTCGCTCTCCCCAACGCCTTTCCCCCTCTCATAATGAGGGAACGCCATCTGGTTCTCGCTCCGAAACTGAGATGGAACGACGCCACCATCTTCGCGCGAAAAGGAAAGGACGCGGCGTCATGATGCCGACTCACCGATAAGAACATACAGTCAATTAACATCAAGTCAATTACCAACCTTTGACCCCTACGATGTTATAAATTGGTTAAGTGCTACCACAGCGATCTTCAAATTAAATCACATAGAAGATACCCACGAACGTGTTCGTTTATTGGCTCCAATTTTGCCCACAAATTTGGTCTCCAAAATCACTTTTCCTCTTCAAAACAACGCTTATCGTCTGCTATTACAAAACATCGAAGAAGTTTACCTTCCCGCTTTAAGGAACAGAATTCGAGATGTCTTTAAACACATGAGACCCGACAAATTGCCCAGTGAATATCTCCATCGTGTAAAAGGGGTATTGGGGAACAAAAGCTTCGATGTGTTAGTAGAACACAACCCCAAATTCGCGATAGACCTTTTCTTAGAGCAGATGCCCCAAAATATTCAGATGTCAGTGTATTCATTAGCTGAAGAAAATGACCTTGTAAGAATGGTTAAAGTTTCAGACGATCTTTATAAGAATTTTGTTCGAAAAGGAAGAAATTATCATCAACCCAACGAAGAACAGACTTGGGGCTCTGTGAATTCTGTACGTAACCGAACAGACACAAGAGAAACAAACTCCGCCTACCTTCTTCCCAACGCGCGCAACCAAGAGCGCCAACATGAAACTTGAGAGCAATAAGTGAAGTCAAATCGCCACCAGCTGGCCCAACCTCACGAAGATTGTTGACCGAGCTCGCACACACTTCACATGTCATTAAAACCAAGCGACTCAGGAGAGAGCAATAGGACACCGAAAGAAAAGAGTCACGCCACGCCGAATCAATAACAAATGGATACAGTAAAGCATTTAATAACGCTGTCAATCAATTATGTTTCTATCATGCTCGCTATCTCTTCCAAAAGCTATAAATGTGAAAGCCAATGAGTTCCATGATCCATTAATATTGTAATAACCAGAAAAAGACTCCATATACGTCGGAAAATCTAATTGAGCTGCGAACTTTACCAATCTAATTAGCAGCCGTGAAAAAACCATACTCACAATAGAAATGAATTTAGTTAATACCCTCCAAGGAAAGTGACCCTATTACAAAACATGAGTGCTTATAAAATAAACTTATTAAATAAAGCTTAAGAATTAAATAAAAATTATCTCCATCATTATAACTCTATCCCTTGTCACAAAATATGATAACTACTACTACACTACTACTACTAATAATAATAATAATAATAATAATAATAATAATAATAATAATAATAATAATAATAATAATAATAATAATAATAATAATAATAATTTAATCATAAATAAAGATAATAATAATAACAATGAAAATAAATTATTATAAGGACAATGAACAATCTTGATCCAGAAACTGATCAAAATATAAATATAACTACCAGCACTACTCAAATGGAAAATATAAATATCATTAAAAATAACAATAAAAATGAAAAAAATGAACAAATTAATGAAAACTTTATCAATAAATACTCTTCAATTCACACAAATGTACAAGGAATGCATGCTCCTTCTAGTTTAAAGAACACTAAAAATTTAAATATGAAAAGTAGTAGTAGTCCACAAAATAAAATATATCAACAAATAATGATATTATATTAAATAATACTGACCTCAATACAGGTCTCGATACAACTGTCTCAAGCAATGTTGGTAATGTACTTAATAACCTTTTTGTTGCCACTGTTAGTCCCTTGCATGTGGGATACGTCTTTTTTAACTCAAATTTATTAAATGGGGGGGGGTGTTATAGATAATACAAGGGAAGATGGAAGCAATGTAGCAACTATCCTGTCAGACCCAACTGATGTGAATGCTGATGACGAGCGCTGCTTGAGCAGTAAGATAGTTACAGCCGATGTTGAGGGAGACAGGAGGGTTTGCAAGATTGACAATTTGACCTTGTATATAGTCTATGACACATTAAATAAGATCGATTATTTGGTAGATTGCGGTTCTGTGTTCAGCCTCTTATCATGCGCTGCTAATGACCATCAAAAAGCGCCGGTAGGCTATATGCTTGCTGCTAACAATTCAAAAATTGCAATCTATGGTATTAATTGAAATCGATCTGGGATTGGGGCGTAGCTATATTGTTACTTTTCATATCGCTAATGTAAGCACAAATATTTTAGGATTAGACTTTTTAAAAAATTTCGAGATGGGCATAAATTTTAAAGAAGATTTATTGTTAGATCAAATTACAAATAAGACCATAAAATTGAGTAGAATTTGAATTTTAATATAATGAACTCCTATTTCTTCTTTCTTCAAATCTCTCTTCTCTCCTCTCCTTGCATGTGCCTTCTGTTCTTAAATTTAATGATATTGTCAAAATATCTGAGTATTGTAAACCCTTTATCTCCCCCGAAAACCACCAACATCAAATTGAAACAAGAAAAAAGGAATGAAATTTTTGAAAAATATAAAAATAAAATAAGAGAATGAGCACAGCATTAATAGCTGAGGACGGTCAAATAATGACGAAGAAGCCGCCTATATTCCAGAGAGAGTATATAAATAGCCAACAATTATCCTTAATAAAAAGATAAAAAAGACCGCCCCTCTTTCTTAAGCCAAGAGGTCCCCACTAACTTAATGCTCAAACAAAAGCAGAACTTGACAACCTCGTAGCCACGAGTCCTCCGCCCCAGCCATTACCTTGGTACTTTCCAGAGTGTCTCCAGGAAAAGCGAAAATCGATCAAGGAAATAATTCTCCGATTTCAGAAGTTGAACAAAAGAGCTGAGTGAGCTATGACTTCCACACCTGCAAGATGCAATATCAAACCTGCAGGGGAGCCGTCTTTTCACTAAACTTGACGTGACGCAGGCCTTTTACTCAGTGCCATTAGCCCCAGACTCACAAAAGTACTTTACCATTACTTCAAACATCGGATCGTTTACTTACAGAAATCTTCCCATGGGCTATGTGTCATCTCCCTTTATCTTTCAATCTTACATTGATACAGTCCTACAAGGCCTACCGAATACTCAGGCCTATATGGATGACGTTTTAATTCACACAAAGACCGAAGAAGAGCACAAAATCCTCCTAGAGAAGGTATTGAAGAGGTTAAGTTATCTGCACCTAAGTTTAAATCCCACAAAATGCCAAATAGCCCAGAACGAGATTAATTATTTGGGTTATAAATGAAAATGGTATAAGACCTAATCATGATAAAATTGGGGATATATTAAATACCCCAAAGCCCAGGACCATCAAAGAATTAAGACTTTCCTAGGCCGCGTAAGCTTCTACCGCAGCAGCGTTCCATTATTTTCTGAAATAACAGCACCCTCAAAATCTATTTTAAAGGGAAAACCTACTCCAACCGCCGCTCTGTTGCGAATCAACAGATAAAGCCTTCAAAAATATTAAAAATGCTGTTGAAAATGCTTCTGTACTTGCTTATCCGGGCACCTCTTCTAACTACAAAATTATCATACATACTACAAATGTATCTGCAGCTGCTGTTATTTTATCCATCACTAACACAGCCGATCTTCCGATTGCCTTTTTTAGTTCCATACTCTCGCCTACTGAAAGAAAGTATGACGAAGCAAATCGCCTTTTAGTATGCTTAACAAAAGTCTTCAAGAAGTACGGATATCTCCTCACGAATAAAAATATTGATATCGAAACCAACTGCCGTGAACTCATAAACAAATATAAAAGATCAAATGACGACAAAAACTTTAATATTCGTGAAATTAGAAGCCTAAATTTATTAACTAGTTACAAAGTTTCTTTCAAATTATTAACAAAAAAGAAAAATCCCTTAGAAGAATACTTATTAATAAATGATATCAGTAATGATGAACCAAATAACGAAGAAAGTGAGACTACTGACGCAGTAGAACCATCAAAAATCACCTCCTCTCCTACGAACACTGTGATTGGTCCTCATTTCAGCCAATTAGCCAATAAGAGCGAAGTTCCCATACTCCACGTGGATTCTTGTTCGAATTTTACAACCGAGTACAAATATGAAGAACTTTCTCCAAAACTAAAAGCTCGTTATCATAGGGTAATAAAACAAAACCACACGCACGTGCCACGGCCGACATTCCAATAAAGGGTGAAAGTACAAACCTTTTAAATAACCACAATGTAAACAAAGAAAATTCCACACATAGTTCTCCTGAGAATAAAGGGACTTTAAAACCCAAAGGGTTGAGAACGAAAGATAGGATAGAGATGGAAGAAAAAGAATTACTAAAAATAAACCAAAAATCACCAACAAAAAAGTTAGATGAAATAAATGATATACTTACTGAAAACACACGAATAAATTTAATTCAGCGCTGTAATGAAGCTCATATTGACTTAATAAAACGCTTCAGGAAAGAAGTTGACTACGCAGCAATTAGTAAAGACCAGTTAGAAGACG
The DNA here is from genome assembly GCA_015478945.1 of Trachelipus rathkii. Taxonomy (NCBI): domain Eukaryota; kingdom Metazoa; phylum Arthropoda; class Malacostraca; order Isopoda; family Trachelipodidae; genus Trachelipus; species Trachelipus rathkii. The sequence goes on along the minus strand of JABUQX010135906.1, from coordinate 15,283 downwards.
AATACATTAATTCATTACTTAAAAATAAAGAAAAAAGTTCATTAATCATAAAGAAACAACCCTTCTGGTTCAAGAAGAATGAAGTCTCTCTCTACGTTGATACCTCACTGAATTATGCTAGAGTCATTCTCCCTGATCAACATATAGACGATATTATACGGCTAACTCACTTTCAAGGACACCTCGGGATATCGCGCTGTCTGACCGCGATAAAAAGCGATTTTGTGTTCCGCAACATGCATAAGAGAGTGAAAGCTCTTGTACGAAGTTGTCCTCAATGTCAAATAGGAAAGATAAACCGTAGCATAAATCCTATTTACGGGAAGTATAAAGAAGTTTCCTACAAATTCCAAGATTTAAACTGTGATATATTGAAATTACCGATTTGTAGAGGATACAAGTACTTATTAACTCTCATTGATAGATATTCCCATTACGTGTGGGCCTTTCCCCACATCACCAAAGAAACCATTGTTAAAACATTAATTAATCAGCTAATTCCGATGTGTGGAGTTCCCAGCAACCTGATCACAGACAAGGGGAAATTTCACATCACATTTATTTGAAAGTGTCTGTAAACTATTAGTAACGCATACAACTACCGCGAGCTACGCACATTTCAGTAACTCCAAGTAGAGGTTAACTCATAAGATGATTTCTAACCAGTTAAGAACCATCTAGCTGAACCAGAATGAAAGTCAAGGGTGTGAGACGTAACCATCCTTTTTATTCCACTGCGGCTGCTCCTATCTCAGAATCCGGATCGTCCCAGCAATGATGTTCGGGCAAGATTATAAACATTCCTGACGGATGATAACCCTTCACCCCAGACAGACCAAAAAACCTATAATTATATGAAAAACTGCTGATCATAGCCAAACCCACTCCTCAGAGGACAAACTTAAGAAACAGAAATGTGTTCGTCCCTCGTAATTTGAAAAGATCTAATATTGCTGTGAAAATCAACAATACAATCGTGTAAGCTCCTCCCAGATCCACGGACCTTATAGATTCGTCAAGATCACAATAATAACCCCATATTGTAAAGGAATAGTGGGTAGAATTTAAGAAATGTCAAAATTTTCTATAATTCGTTCCTGACCCACCAGAACGCAAGAAAAACGCGGAATAACAGAAGTAGAGAAAAGAAATGAGGAACCGAGGTAAAATAGCTCTTGAGGAAAATAAGAGTCTAAGACGTTGCTATGGTAATTAATACGAGAACAATAGTGTTTATAAATGGTATTAAATATTCATATTGTAAGTTCTTTCACCTTCCACAAGTAGTGTTTCACCTGTTCTTCCTCTTTCCTCAACTTTATATTTCATGTATTCAATCGAAGGAGGGTAAGAAAGTATCTCTGTGAAATCGAAAACAGGGGCCTCACCCCTGTTCTCCGAGGCAGAGATCCTTTTTTGCACTCGAGGGCCACCAAAGGTGAAATTACGGTAGGGAATCCTTGTAAGACAATAGCATGCAGTGTCTTAGAGTGTATGCATCTCTGTAAGAGGCTATTGCAAACCTCCTGCATATCACTTTGCATTAATGGTGGTCTACTTCATACTTACACAATGTACATTATTTGAAAGTCAAGTGTTTGGCGCCTCTTTTCCTTCGCGGAGGAAAAGAGTGCCAAACGAACAAGGGTTATGATTGAGCTTGGCCCTAAGGACGCCACCAAAATCGCCGGGATCTAGTACGACCCTCATACTGCGGAGGATGCCCTACGTAAACGTATGTAGATTGAACAAAGCCGGCAGGTAAAATAATCTGCTAATTTGCCTCAGTATTTGATTGGCCGTCTGCTGTAAGTCATCATATGCCTAACGTATATATCCATGCTATTACTATCCATGTTTAATGAAAAATCATCTTTGTTATTTTATCTAACTATCACAAATAAACCAACTACGAGGAAAGTGCTCTAATTAACCCCCCATGTCTATGACTGTCAATATTCGCCTAATAAATTATATATTATATAATATATATAATATATATATATATATATATATATATAATAAAACTATATAATCTATCTTCATATATAATCTCCATTTAGATAAGAAAAAGATAAGATATTATCAACAATTTCAAAACATATACAAATAATAAAACAAATTATAATTCACACTTACTTCTAAAACCTATTCCCATGTTCAGCTACTACCACTTTCACACTGATAAATATACTTCGTTACTACTATACTACTACTACTACTACTACTACTACTATACTACTACTACTACTAGGCACCAACAACAGCAAGAAACTTCTTAAGCCGGAAAATATATAAAGAATCAAAAACAACCCATTGACTTCTCGATCTCGGATCTATAAAGATGCTCGTATAAAAAAAAAAAAACGCGCTTTTAAAGCTTTGCAATCAATCAAACTCATCATAACTTGTCTTGTTATTTGATCTCGTCGCCCATCGTCTACTTTTCTCATTTATTTTTCTTCCATTTTCATCTTGTGTAATGATATTCAGGCAGCATCACACACATATACTCATGAATAATATATATATATATATATAATATAATATATATATATATATTAGATATAATAATATATATATATATATATTATATAATATACTAAAATTATATATATATATATATATATATAATTAATATAGTTTATATAATGTTTAACAGACTAGGGAAAACAAACAAACATTTCATTACCCAAATTAATGACCACATAATCTATAGACTACACGGCTTTAAATTGTGCCATTCGAAGGAAGATGTCGAAGACTTACCAAATGGATACATTAAGTTTGAGCATAGCTGTTAAGGCTGGAGTCAGAGAGCGGACAGAAAAATATATGATACTTGTTAGGATATTGCCGAGCTCTCACCAGAGGAGGAGGAATGCGACTGGAGAGTTCCATAGAGCAGTTTTCATTGAAATAACAACCACAACTATAAGGAGAGATCAACAGTTGCGACGCATGAAAGAAATGGAGAGAGCCGGTGAGGTGGAGAGTAGAGCGTTAAGAGACCGGAAAAGCACAATATATATGAACAATAACATATTAAAGCAAATATATTTGAAAAAAACTAAAACATATGAAAACCACTAAGTATCATATGAAAGCACTAGATATATGAAAAACATGATATTATGAAAAAGCACTAAATATATATGCGATGGTGAAAAAAGTTTATATATATATAATATATATATAATAAATATATATATATTATATAGTATATATATATAAATATATATATATAATATAATATATATATATATATATAATTATAAATATATCTGAGAAATTCCATTCCCATATCAACAATCCGCTATTTATATTTTAAAAATTGTTATATATTGTCCCAGAACCAATAGGGAGGCGAGATTTAAACAGAGAGCATCGAGCGGCAGCATGAGGCGTATTCCAGGAGCAGTCCATAAAGACAGTATTATGGGAAGTCCAGCTGCATCTGTCCCATAGGATTCAACTTATCGAATCCTTATTATAATAAACTATTGTGAAAATCATGGTTATACCCAATTACTATTTAATTGCCCAAGTAAACAAACCGAATTTAAACCAATGCAGGCAGCATAAAATTACCAATGCTCAATGCCTAATGCGTTGTCAATTTAACCGGCTAATCTGCCGATTAAAATATGGGCCTATTAATTGTGTTATAAAATTGAAATATCCATTCCCTATTATGTGATTACAAATTGATTATCATCATTCTGTCACCATTATTTCCAGGCCAAATTATGTATTAATTAAACTTCAAAAAGCAGAATAAACCCTTTCAATACCTTTCCTCATTTATTTAATTACTTATCTAATCTGCCTGGTTGCAACATTGCAATACCAGTTGCAATTGTGACCCCAGAGTGAACTCGTCAATTGCATTGCAACCTTGCAACATTGCAATTGCAATATCCTACAGTACCTTCTGAATGGGCCTAAGAATTATATTAAAAAAAAACAGTACAAAAATAAGTGACAGTGAAAGTTTCAAAATTATACAGCAATTTGTAGTAAAATTTAAAAAAAAAAGAAATATATAAGAATATTAATCAAAAAAGAAAAATTTCCTGCGTGAAGAAATAAATCTGTAACAAAACAATATTGTGGAATACAAAAGTCGCAAAAAAAAAAAAAAAAATAAATTTGAAACTACTGCAATATGCTTAACTCAATAAATCATTAAACCCAACAACTCAAATGAGCGCATTATTTTAGGCCTAAAACTGTAGCCTAAGCATATATATATATATATATATATAAAAAAAAAAAAAAAATTCAAAACAAACTTCACTCTGTCTATATATATCTATTATGGAGAATATTTCCGATACAGATAAGACCTCGCTTGAAAACAACCGCGAGAAGGAAGGAAACGCCTCACAAACCATCTTCCCGCGCCAGTAAAGAAACGGTTCAAATACCAAACCGAAAAATGCAAGTCAAGTTTGTTTGCCCACTTCAACTTCCAAAATTTGAGGAAGACAATATCCAAATTTGGCTTGAAGCCGTAACAGTTCTATTTTAAACTTGATAAAATAAATAAGTGATTCTTGAAAATATAAGACACTTTTGCAACCATTGACCTTCCAATCCATCTCTTGCCTTCATCGACCAATGCCATTAAAAGAAATTCCTATAAAAACTGATAAAGCAATAAAAGCAGCTACTTCTTCCACGAGAACGAACGCTTCGTGACTCATCAAAAAGCATGAAACAAAATGAATTACCGAGTCGAATATATGGCCGCCTACGAAAATTTTGAGCATTTTGATATACATAATCATAATTATGAAGTCTTTCAAATCATATGGCTATATATATATTACTTTCTGGCCTCATCCCAACTGATGTTATGTCTTACATGTTTATACAAATTAAGCACGTCGGTCGATTAGTCAACCCTCATAGCCTAGCCTATCTATATATATATATATGCCATATTTGTACATACTGTACTATGACTTTGAATTTAGGACTAGTTGAGGAGATGTGAGATTTGAAGAATAATAATAATAAATAATAAAAATTAATAATAAATATTATTTGAATAATTATAAAATAAAAATAGAATTAAAAATAAAAATTAATAATAATAATTTTAAAAGTTATTATTTGGATTTATTCCATAAATTATTTTAATGATGAAGGAAAAAGTGAATAAAAATTAAGAAAATTGCAATTAAATTCGAAGAAATCTAAAAGATTGTTAAGATCTAATTTATTTTATCAACTCAATTGGATACTTATGATAAACATAAAGTTTCTTATTATTAATCATCCAATTATGAAGTTTTATTATGTAAAGGTTAAACTAGACTGATTTATAAGCCTGCTTCTTATCAGCCGAAGCTATCGCGGATACACTTAATTTGCGCCACCAAGATGGCTGCCGTCAAAAGTTCTACCGAATAGCTGAGGATGAATTGGAAGGCAAAAACTTTTCCTTCGCCAAACGTAAAAATTTATGATTGTATTTTATATGTCAGATTAATAAACATAGTATTGGTAATAAAAACAATGTGAAAGCGAGAAATGAACAAAGAAAAAAAAATTAGACTTGACAATTGTATTAAAAATTAAAAAATTTACTTAATAAAAATGATGTAAAAATTTTGATGCCAATGATTTTAGAGGTATAACATAAAAATGTGAAAGCGAGTAGCTCAACACGAGACAAAGCTTATTGCCCTACAATTGGGAACAGTGTAATACCTGGTAAACATTATTATATTGTGCAAGATTATGATATCAAATTAATTAATGTGCATGGTAAACTTCCACCTTCTTTTCAAATTTCCCTCTCTTAGTAGCTTGTATTCTATCCTAATTATTAAATAAAATTATAACAATTTGAAAGAATACCGTAAAAAAAGCGGGCATACAAAATAACGAATCGTAAATGAAAATTTGTGGGAGGAGCTAAGCCGAGATTCACAGCGACCGAAAACTGTCCTCTCTATATTATAATATAAAGAAAAGAAAGAATATGATATATAAAAAAAAGTAGGTTTATATTTGAGAAGTAACGGTATATGAAGTAATGTAACCAATGAAAAAAGAATCTATTATATATTATTAAAAAAAAAAACAACAAAAAAAACATATAGAAGGAAGGGAATCTTTCCTTATTCTAGATAATGATAATTCAATTTGAAGCTACCAAAGATTCCTCCTAACGTCGGCAAAAGCCAGATTTACCCTAGAGAAATTTTTTCAGTTCTTGTTCAAAGAATTGTTTGAAAGACTAAAGAGAATGAAAATAACAGACGACCAAAAATGGTTAATGAGATAGAAGAAATTGTAATATATTGGAAATCGGCTGAAAATTAATTGACGGGGATAAATTAAATTTATTATAGTAGTCATTAATGGCGTTCAAATATGTAAACCGTATTCTTCTCCTTTTAGGCTATCGTATTGATCTTTCTTGTTCTGTTCTTTTCTATTGCTTATTATGTAATAATTATAAATAAGTTTATAAGGGTTATTTGTGAAATTTCAAACATTTTGCAATTCTATATGATAAGCTTCTCTCTCTATATATTTTATAGCCACTGCCGTTGTGTTGTGTTTTTTTTATTGATCTGAGATTATATTTCCTTTCTCTATATCTATACTATATTCCGCTTATAATTTAAATGTTTATAATTCCCAACCAATAGGAGCTATTATTTGAATTATTGATAGCATCTGTACCAGCCAGCATGAGGCCTTTTATCTGGTACTTGATTCTCTAAAAGATACAGTATGGGAAGTGCCCGAGCTGCATCTGTCCCATAGATTCAACTTATCGAATCCCTTATTATAATAACTATTGTGAAATCATTGTGTTTTTATATCTATTATACTCATTAATGGCACAGTTAAAATGCAGAACCGAATTTAACTCAATCTATTTCAGCATAAAATACAAAATCTCAATTGTCCTAATCTGTTTTCATATTAATCGGCTAATCTGGCGCATTATATGATTGATATTATGTCCCATTTAATGTTTTGTTGTAAAAATATTATAGATCCGAGGCCTACTATTTTTGATACAAAATTTTATCTTATCATGTCACCATTTATTCCACTTGTAGTATTAGTATTTAATAAGACTCAAAAAGTCAGAAAAAAAACCTGGTCCTTTGTTTCTAATAATATCACCCATTTATTAATTACTTATCTAAATCTTTTGCCTGTGTCAAGTACAAATAAAGTTTATGATCATTGACCATATATATATATGATATATATATAATATATATACTATATATATATATATTATATATATATATATATTTAATATATATATCCATATATGAAAATTTTATATATCATCAAAAGATAAAAAGTATCTGAATATATACATAACCTTACTAAGTATTTGCTGAGACGTATTCCAGAAATTCAATGTTATTAGATTCCTAGTTTGACAATAAAAAAAAAAATTCTGCAAGTAAATATTTTCACGCCTTCATTGCTGTTTGACAATTTTTCTATATATTTTCTTATGCTTCTCTATCAATCTATTTATTTAGCTATCGTATCTTATGTCTATCTGCTGTTACTTCTATTTACTTAGTTTATTCTATCTTCCTTCCTTTCATAATTCTTTCTTTCTTTCTCTCTTTTCTTTCTACCTTTGATGTAGTATACAAATCTCTCCTCTCTCCTCTTCTCCTCTCTCTCTCTCTCTCTCTCTCTCTCTCTCTCTCTCTCTCTCTCTCTCTCTCTCTCCTCTCTCCTCTCTCTCTCTCACACACACACACACACACACACACACGACACACATATTATGTTAGTCAACATTCACATAAATTTCTTTTTGCAACGCCAAAGATTTGATTTAGTCGTTTAAGAAAGCGTTGGAGTTTTTAATGGATCTTTCGAGGTACCCTATGAAAAGTCTTCTCCCAAGTAATCGAATGTATTATTATATTATTCTTATGATATTATTCATCTTATTATTATTATAATATATTATTATATTATTATATTATTATTAATTATTATTTATTATATTATATTATTATTATTATATTATTATATTATTATTATTATATTATTATTATTATATAATATGAGAGATGGTAGTAATAGTAGTAGATATAGTAGATATTAAATTAGAAATGAGCCACACTTTCCGTTTAAGTCCGAATAAACCCGCACACAAGCACTCGAAAGTGTTCTAAGTATAGCAGGAAATAGAGGAGGAAGAGTGTTCCATACCTCACTGTTTGTTATAAAAGATGTTATATCGAATATCTGGTTGCGTGTGCAAGAACAAAAGTGCATATTAAGCAGAAAAACTATCACTCTAGTCTCTTGTTTTTCCTTTCTTCTTCCCAGTAGCACACTTCACGGCACTAGTTTCTGACACAATGAGTTAATTCCTTCTTTTTCTCATTGGTTTTTCCAGACAGAAGAGAACTTCTCAGTATATCTGGTTTCAAAAGCTGGGCTTTGAGTTTTTTCAACCAAATACGAAGATCCAGTTGCTAGCCCTTGTCGCCCTGACTCATTATTCTATTTTTATTAACCATACATTTAGTATCTTAATGATAATGCGGTAGCATAGCGAGCCTGTGTAGCGAATGTCCTGGGTTTGATCCCTGTAGAGAAACTCTCTAGAGAAATGGTATAAAATATCCAGCTATCTTTAGGTTGACTTCCCATCTGCCAAAAGTTTAAACAATCTTAGGCATCCTTAAGCACAATATGAAGCATTTTCATCAACACGTCATTCAAACTTTGTTGATATTTCCTTTCATCAATACATCATTCAAATTTTGTTCATTTATCCATTGCTAATATATGAATTTTCATATTTATTAGAGCAATTGCAATTTACCTCTGTGCTTGATGCTTCAATAAAAATATCCATATAAAGATTGAAATATAACTTCGTTTTCTGTGATACTTATAAATATGAAGATTAGAAAATTTATATCCATATTTTATAGATCCACTAAAAAAATAAAGGTTCTTATATTATAAGAATTTCAGCTTTTTATTGCTGGAAATAGAATATTTTCTCTCTCTCTCTCTCTCTCTCTCATCTCCTCTCTCTCTCTCTCTCTCTCTCTCTCTCATCTCTCTCTCTCTCTCCTCTCTCTCTCTCTCTTCCATACACACACACACCTACATAAACACACACACACACACACACTCACACCTCATAGCACAATGGTTGCTAAGGTGGCCTCAAAGAAGCTGGTAGTTCTGTTCTGTTCAGGTTGTGGGAATTTTTTTCCTCCGAACAGTTACTCCTATTATAAAGGGGTCTTATTCGCCCTTGTATGAGCACTTTCCACATTTAAGAGGCTCCGGTTCCGCCCTTCTTGTGGAAAGGTTGAGGCTCAGGCTAAAAGATTAATAAACTGTCATCTACTTCCAAACTCCCTTGACACTCTATCTCTACAAACGTGACGTTGTGCCGTACTCTTTACTATAGTCTACACGCAGATCTCGAGGAGTTGACCTCTCGCATTCCTCCACCAATGCGCCGTCCTCGTTGCACAAGGGGTACCCTAATTTCTCATGAATTCTGCGTGAATATTGGGATCCCCCCCCCAGACTTGTTCGCTGAGTGCATCCTTCTTTCAATTCACCTCTCTTCTGTGGAACACTCTGCCTTCATCATGTTTTTCCAGCGTATTTAATCTCTCTCTCTTTAAATCCACCGTCTCTGTCACTTCAGGATGTACGTTAGGTTTCTGGTAGGGGTTTCCCCATGCTTTTTTTTTTACTTATTTATTTCTTTATTATTCTGCCAGTCCTATGGAAAAGCTCTGCCCGTGATGATGGTTTCATGTAAAACACACACAACACACAAACAAACCCACAAACACAAACACACACACACCACACACACACACACACACCACACACACACACACACACACAAACACACACACTCACACACCACTACATAATATATATATAAATATATAATATATATATAAATATATATATATATATATATATTATATATATATATAATATAAATATATTATAGTAGCGTCTCGTGGTCAAAATTCTTGAGTAGTCAAAATCAATAAAATAAATAGAGTTTATAAATATATTTCTAATATGTGAATTATTATATTAATATTATTATAATATTATAACTATATATAATATATAATTATAATAGATAATAGAGATATATATAAGAATGAAAAGATAATAGATAAAGAGAATAGATATTATAGAAGTATACGAAAAGGGAGTTTTGTTAGCAACATCTGAAAAAGTGAATTCCCAGGAGAATGGGTGGTGGGTAATGACCGCTACGAAGAGTTCGCAGGCAATACAGGTCCGAGCTGAAAGAAAACGGACAGTTGAGGTGAGGACTCAGGAAGTAACAGTCGCACGGATCGCTAATAGGAAAAAGGAATCAAGGGGGAAAGTGACGTGCGCGCGCGAGTCAAGCGAGCCTGCGAAGAAACAAGAAGAGATAAGAAGAAGATATAATATAGAAATAAATCATATAATAACATATAAATAATGAATAGATAAAAGATAGTAGAGAGAGATGTGAGGACTTGGTAATGAGTGGGCACAAAGGCAATTATGCGTGGCCTTACGCGTGCCTACCCCAAAAAGCCGCCACTGGAAAAATAATATAAAGAGAAATATAAGATATAATATATTGAGATATATAGAATATAAAAGAGATAATAGATATAGATATTAAGATAATAGAATAAGATATAAACGGGGAGAAAGGAAATGGAAACGATGGCATCTACAGCACGAAATTGTGTGATAGAGGATAGATAAGCAAGCAATAGACGATAGAGATAATGTATCTCTTGCAGATAAGATGTAGAACAAAGTGTAAACATGTGTCTAAAAAAGAAATTATAAATAAAGGTGGGCAAAAAGGATAGATAAGAGAAGATGAGATAGATAAATAAATAGAGATAAAGAGAGAAGAAGAAAAGAAAATAGAAGAGAGTATGATAACTGATAGGCGAAGTAGAAAGAATTTCTAGAAGATATACAGAAGCCTATAAGGTATGATAGAAAATGAGATAGTAAAGATATAGTACTAGAGATATGAGATAATAAGAGTAGAGAATTATAGGATAGAAAAAATAGATAGAATAATAGAATGTAGATATGAGAATAAGAGAATAAAAGATTAAGAGATATAAGGGAGTGTGAGAATGGTTAACCATTACGCCACATAAAGAAACCCTGTAAATCGGACATCGATTTCCCTGGACTAATTTGTTATTCGAAACAAAATTGAATTTGTATAAATTCAAAGAAACAAGAAGTGTGGAAATTATTATTAATTGTATATGGGACACACACACATCTTACACACATACCAGTAAACACATACCCCACACATCTACACACTCTACACACACACACACACAACACACACACACACAACACCACACACACACACACACACACACACACACAACCACACACACACAATGCACAATGTGAGGCACGTGAAGAGGTAAAGATGATAGTGAAATATTAATATATCCGCGATGTATTTACTGTATACATGTATGTATGATTGTAGTCACAGAATTTTAGCACTCCAAACAGGAGACAGATATGTGAGATAACGATGTACGGTACAAAGGCACACAGGGACAAAAGTATGCAAAAGTCCAAGGAACACGTAAACGAGACTCAATAACGAAAGCCAAAAAGTGAAACCAAGTGTGGAGCAGATAGTAAGAGAAGAGAAGAGAGATAGAGATGAGAGAAGATAAGAGAAGAATTAGAAGAAGGATATATATAAGAGAAGAATAGTAGATAAAAGAAGAATAAGAGAAGAATAGAAAGAGAGATAAGATATATAAGTAAGATATAGAGAGAAGAGACCGTGCTGATGTACGACGCCGTGGGGGAAGGGTGGTGGGGTGTGTGAATATATGGCTAGTATAGTATGACAACAAGAAGTGAAGGGTAACGACATGCTGCAAAAGTGCGAAAGAGGTGAAAGAATTGTGAAAAAAAGAAGGTGGAGTGAATAGGTGGCCAGGGTGGGGGTGTGTCAAACTAAAGGAAACCCAAGGTAAACCGCAAAGCCCGCTCGTCACGGCGCTGCGCCTCCGGGAACGACAGGGAGACTATTGTCGCCCCCCCCCGGGAGCAGGTCGCCGGAACCCCCGCTCGGGAGTGGGGGGCCGGGGCTTCCGCCTCTCCCAGACGGGGAGTGGAAAACGGCACCCCGCGTCCCCCGTCGGCTCGACCCCCGAAAAGATGAGAATAAAATAGAAGAGAGATGAATATATAGATATAAAGATAAAATATAAAGATATATATATAGATGTAGTGACATGGTGGTAATAACTATGACCGGAGGCCAAAGATGGTAAGTGGGGGTGGCTGTGTGGAAGGTGGCGTAACGTGTGCAAGAGTTAGGTGGAAAAAAGATGGAACAGAAATGGGAGGGTAAAAAAGTATGAAAAACGCAACTGGGAATTCATGTGGACCACGAAAGCATAGGATGCAATGTGAGTAGCAGAGAGAAAAAAAAAAAAAAAATGCAAAACGGAGAGGCGGAAAACAGAGAGGACCTTATAATAAATAGAGATGAGAGAGAAGAGAAAGATAATGAGAATAATAGAAGAAGTAAGATAGATGAAGATAATAAAAGTGATAGATATAATTAGAGAAAAAAGAAGATAGATAGAGGAAGAAATACGCAGTCCCTAGGGGGGGAGGGACAGCCAAACACCGAAACAGAAAATAGGAGTAAAGAACAGGCACGGATGGAGAACGGGGGAGTGCAGGAAAAAAAACCCCAACCCGAGGCGCACGAAACGGGCGACGGACTCGCACACCAGAGAGCAACGAAAGCCAGGCCGGACAGGTGGCCCACAACCACAACCAATCCCCTCACATGAAACAGGGGCATCCCTCACTGTGTCGGGCCAGTCCCAGCATATAACACCGGTCCCCGACCGCGAATGCGGCACACCCCCAACCATAGTACGGACCAAAAGTAAAGTAGCCCAAAAGTGAAACCAAAGTAGATGATGGTGGGAATTGAAAGTGAAATGGAAAGTCCCCAGGGGGAATTGAAAGAATAAACCAATCAGTAAAATAAAAAAGAAGATAAAGAGTAGATAAATAGAATTAAGACAGTGTAGCCATAAGACCTCTTACTAGATCTGCGTAACTCTACCAACATCTTATCACATGATTGATTTATTAGACATTATAAACCTCAACTTCTCCACTCATATGTTCCAAAACGACGACGTATACACTATCTCCCAAGTACAAAGATATGGTTCAAAGATTCACGAGCTGCGGAGAGAATAAGAATAGCAATCACAGGACGGGAAGATAAAGGGCGCCAGTCGCAAATAATATACAACGAGAAGAGACCACGTGATAACAGGTCCAAAATACAACCTCCATAAAACAGAAATACCCCTCATTTATACATGTCTGAGATTCTCACAAAGTACCATAAAACACGTAAATAATAAAATATCTTTCCTCATTGCTAGGGTAAGCTTTTTAGAAAAGATATTTTCTATTTTATGTATTTTTTTTTTATAAATTACTTATTTTGTTAACATTTAAAAATTCAAAGTTCCGTGATTAAGTGTAATGGTACCTATAAATGGACCTAATTGTTTAAAAAATTATTTCCTCATTCATGATACCAATTAGAGTAATGTATTTCAATTCGTATGTTGACAAGAATATCTAATAAGTGTGAGGGCTTTGTTTGATTATACATCATCATCAATAATAAATATAAAGATAACCTTTAATATTTGATAATGGTGAAGAGTAATAATAGAGATAGAGTAAGTAATAAGTAATAAGATAACGTAGGCGTCGTGCTTTATTTATAACTTTGCTAATATATAAATGTTATTAGCAATTAATGAAATATAATATTAATAAGTAAATGAAATAATAATAATAATAATAAATATTATAAATAATAGAATTGAAGAAGGAAATAATATAATAATAATAATAAACGAATACTAGTTAAATAATAATAAAAAAATTGAAAATTAAATAAATAATAAATATAAATGTAAATAGAAAAGATGAAAATGATACCATTAAATAATAAAGAGATAAAATGAAGAGAATAATTATAAATTATAAGAATAATAATAATAATGAGATGAGATGAGAGATATAGATATAATAAATATAATAAAATATTTGAATAATATTAATCAAATAATCATGATTAAATTATAGATATAAGTGAGTGGGGGGGATAGATGTGTGGTGGGATGAGGAGAGAATATAGAGAAGATAAGTGAGTAGGATGAGAGGAGTAAGATATAGATAGTAAATAACGATAAATAACAGTAAACTAACGAAAAATAACCGAAGTAACAATAAATAACAATAGAACAAGAGATAAATAATAATAAGAATTTATAATTAGCACCATTAATTACGACCCCAAGCACTAATTATTCATTCTTGATTATTGGATGAAACACATGAAATGAATTGGTTTTATGATACTAATCTGCAATGTAATCTCTTCACGAGAATTTATACTCTGTGCTTCACGATTATTATTATTCAACGTAGGATTATCAAACGCCCTGTTAAATGATCTCTACAATGCGCACGATAACCCTTTGACTTTGAATTTCCAAATCTTATATTTACTTATTATATTATCAGAGCAAGTCTGAATGACCATAACTTAACAATATAAATAATATTGAGCATCTTTTAGCCTTGTATAATTCAATTAACCACGTGAATGGATAATAATAAAACTATTGCAACCTTAATAAATTTATAAATATTAAACATTTCATGATACTTGACGAAGTTGCAGTTTTTCCTAATTGAGATTCTACATACCATAAATATATATAAATTTCATCTAATCAAGAGTAAGATTTAAAAGAAAAAGCAGCAACCTAAAGAAAGAAAAAAACTAAAAGTAACAAATAATAAATCAAAAACAATAATAGATTCTCTGATTGTTATACTTTTCTATCAGACAAAATATAATTATAAAATTTATTATTATAAAAAATATATTAATTAAATTATATTAATAGAAAATGATAATTAGTTTTATTTCAGGATATATTATTAACTGACATTAGACATTATATTTGTATCGGATTAGCTGGTGAATGAAATATATTATTACATTATTATTATTATATTATTATTTATTAAAAAATTTATTCACAAATTTCCTTTAAGTTTTAAAGAAATTATAATCATCACTATTTTTACTTGTCATTATTATTAAAATTTTGTATTAGAAAATTGAAAATCAGACTCGCATCTACTA
>JABUQX010135904.1:0-19994 GCA_015478945.1 Trachelipus rathkii | reverse complement strand
TTGTCATAATTTTTTTTAGATAGTTTATATTCCCTTAAATTCCATTTTATACATAAAAAAATTATTAACGTAACTAAAATTAAAAAATAATAAAAATATTGAAGACGACATTTACTCGAAACGTCTATTATAGTGACGTTCCGTAGCCCAAAATATAATGCTCTAGCTGTTTAGAATTCCCTTTTTTACGCTGAAACGTCGATTTAAGCCGTTAATATAGTTCCATATGCGTTTTCTGGAACCGTTTATAACTTTCAAAGGTCTAAATCAAAATCGCTCTCAAATCGACCTCTGAAAAATTGAAATTTTTTTTTATCAAAATTTTAACTTATCTGTCGATTATAAACGTGAATAAACGTTACTCTAATATAAATTAATACGCTTACATAGTTCATCCCGGGAAAATAATGGCGTTTTATCGTTCGAGTCGTTTTATGGTAATCGAAGAAACTCATTATATTATAATTGACGCCGTACAAGTAGTGGAGCCGCTAGAGGAACCGCTCATTGATCCCTCCGAGGATGCGTCTTCGGAATTACGAAACCAATATAGTATTTTAGGAAGATTTGAAAGTTATGGTATAAAGAATGACATACTAGATTTCAAAATTTAATACATTAGAAAACCACCGGTATTCTGCTTGCCGAACCTTTTCATGGCTATATTAGTTGGAGTATTTTTATGACTAACGTACCCATTACGCTTCGATCGGGCACAAAATAACGTACTTTTTACTTCTCGGAGATGTTGAAAAATAAAATTTTTGTTCTTAAGCGAGTTTTTTTCCGAGGGCAAGTATTACCTTATAGTATATATATATATATATATATAATATAATATATATTATATTATATATATATATATATATATATATAAATATATATATATATATATAATGTATATATATACTATACTATATTTTTTTTAATTAGTCTCCCTTAATCAGTTTTACTATGAAAAATAATTTTAGAGTACTTACATAAAATTAATTATAAAAAATAGCGACCACTATTTCCTATAGGCTTTGAGCGATTTTGCTACATTTAAAAATTAACGTAAAAAAATATTAAAGTTACCACTCCCATCGGGGCACGAAATAACGTTACTCTTTACTTTCGGGAGATGTGCAAAATAAATTTTTTTTCTAAGCAGAATAACATCCCCGATGAGAAACAAAAAAATCTTTCAACACAAATATTTTAACAACATAATTAATGGTAATAAGTTTTTCTCAGATTGGATTTTTCTTTTTGCTTCATTCAAAAATTTATTAAATCTCTAATTATTGATCATGTACTGTACATATTAGTTATATTACTTTATTTTATATTTAAGTCTCCCTTAAGTTCCATTTCTACGATAAATAATTTTTTAGAGGTAACTAAATTAAAAAACATTAAATATAAATATTGCAGCTTACAGAAGTCCTCGCTCATATAGTGACTTCGTAAAAGCCAAAATAAATGACTCTACGCGTCAGAATCCATTTTTTACGCTTAGGACGTCGTTAAGGCGTAATAATAGTTCAATAGTGACGTCTTCATCGGAGCCGTTTACTAACTCAAAAAGTCTAATCAAAACGCTCTCCAAAAGTCACTCTTGCAAAAATTAAATTTTTCTTAAAAATTTTACCTATATAACCTTCGACTTAATAACGGTACAAATAAAACGTCACTATAAAATAATTAACGCTAACGATAGTTCTCCTGAAATCTCAGTTTGACTCGTTCGAGTCGTTTTTATGGTATCGAAAACGTCATTATATTACTCAGACGCCGTAGTGGAAACGGCCTCGATTGATCCCTCCGAGGATCGTCTCGGTAATTACGAAAGTCACTATCGTATTTTGAGGACAAAAACGAAAAGTTCACGGATAAGTGAAGAAGAAATTTGGAAATTAGACATGAGCTTGGAATAGAAATATGTGAATACCAATATCATTCTTAATATAACTATCGACGTAAGAATCTTAAAGGTCCCACTGTACGACTTCACTCAGGGACAAAAATACCTACCTTTTTATTTCTCGGACAGATGTTGCAAAATAAATCTTTCGTTCCTTAAGCGAGTTTTTTCGGGGCAAGCTGTACTTTATAATTTATATTATATACATTATATTATATATATATATTAACTATAGCAGGTAAATATTCTTTATGTTTAATTATCTATTTAAGATAAAATGTGTGACTAATATATATATATATAATATATATATATATTTTTTTGTTTATTAGGTCAAGAAGGGGTTTCTTATGGTGAAAAATTATTTAGTGTATAACAAATAATATATAGTCTTCATACAAAAATCATTTCCTATTTTTCTTGAGCATTTTTTTGCTCATCTCTGCTATATTTTGCTTATGACAGTTCGGGAAGTATCCCCAACTTTTCATCGGGCACACAATAACGTTCTCTCTACTTTTTCGGAGATTGTGCAAATAATATGTGTTCTTAAGCGAGTTTGTTTCCCGAGAGAAACCAAAAAATATAATTTCGGAATCTAAGTCTTTAAAGAATTCCTAATTCAATAATAATAGTTTTCCATATTTTAATTGACTTCTTTCTCGTTTCTTATTTCTTAAAATTCTTAATTTCTATAAAACTATCATATACTATGATTATATTAATTTTCGTATAGTTTAGTCTCCTTAATTCATTTCAAATAAAAATTTAGGGGAACTAAATTAAAAAAAATAAAATATTGCACGACGCCATTTACCTCGGAAACGTCCCTCGTCATATAGGGACGTTTCGTAAAAGCCCAAGATAAATGACTCTACGCGTTTAGAAATCCATTTGTTTACGCTTAAACGTCTTAAGCGTAATAATAATTCCAATAGTGACGTTTCATCGACCGTTTATAACTCAAAAGGTCTAAATTAAAATCGCTCTCCAAAAGTCGACCTCTAAAAAATTGAATTTTTCTTTTCAAAATTACTTAAGTTTCGTCGATAATAAAAGATCACTTTTACTATATAATAATTAATACGCCTTAAGGATAGTTATCCCTGAAAATATTTGCCGGTATCGTTCGAGTCGTTTTAGTTTGTAATCGAGAACGATTAGATTATCAGTGACGCCGTAAAGTAGTGACGCCGATAGAGGACCGCCTCGATTGTCCTCGAGATCGTCTCGAGTATACGAAACGTCACTATTATTTTTGAGGAAAAAACAAAATTCACGGATAAAGTTATGACGAAAATTAATTAATTAAAGACATAGAAAAAATTACAAATTAATGATTATTACAAATAAGATTTTCTTATATAAATATCGACGTAAAGGAATCTTAAAGGTCCCACTTACGCTTCGATCCGGGCACAATAACGATAACTTTTTACTTTCGGGAGATGTTTGACAAATAATTTTTCGTCTCTTACAAGCGAGTTTTTTTCGAGGGCAAGTATAATATCATATTTTTAATTATATATATTATATTATATATATATATATATTAATATATTATATTATATATAATATATATATATATATAATATCATATATATAGTATATATTATATATAATATTAATTATATATATATATATATATATTATATTATTAATTATATTATATATATATATATTTATTTTTATTTAGTTCTCCTTGTTCATTTCTTGAAAAATTAATTTTTGAGGTAACTCGTGTGTATTTATAAAAACTACGCACGACCCATATTTCCTATAGGCTTTGAGCAATTTGCTACCTTAAAAATTAACATAACAAAAATATTAAAGGTACCTCTACGGTTTCACTCGAGCACAAATACGTTACTCGTCTTCTTTTCGGGAGATGTAGCAAAATAAATTTTTCCCTTTAGCGAGTTTTTTTCCCGAGAGAACCAAAAAAAATATCATTACGGATCTAGTAATGCATAAAAATAAGTTGTTTATTCACAGTACTTGAAGTATTTATTTTTGTATTTTCTTCGTTCTTAAATTTTTCTTAATATTATTATTTACATGATCTATACTATCTTTATTTTATATTAATTTTTTTTAGTTAGTCTCCCTTATGTTCCATTTTCTACGATAAAATTTTTTTAGGGGTCACTAAATTTAAAAAAATAATAAAAAATATTGCCCGACGCCCATTTACTCGGGAAACTCCTCTCATATAGTGACGTTTCCGTTACAAAGCCAAAAAAGATCTCTCACGCGTTTAGAACTCCATTTTAAGCTTAGACGTTCGTTAAGCCTAAATAATAGTTACCAATAGTGACGTCTTCATCGGAACCGTTTATAACATCAAAGGTCTAAATCAAAATCGCTCTCCAAGAACCGTCTGAAAAATGAAAAATTTTTTTCTTAAATTGTACATTACCTTATCACTTAATAAACGGTACAGATAAACGTCACATATACATAAATTATACGCTTACGATATTCATCCTGAAATATTGCAGTTTTGATCGTTCGAGTCTTTTATATGTAATCAGAGAACGTCATTTAATATTATAGTGACGCGTAGAGTAAACCGCCTCGATTTGATCCCGAGTCGTTCGAATTGCAAACGTCACATTTCTATTGAGGAAAAACGAAAATTCGATAATTTGATGAAATTAGGAACAAATTAAAACATAGAAAAAATAAACAATTATGTATGTATCCCGATATCAATTCTTACTATAAATATCGACGTAAAGAAATCTTTAAAAGGTCCCACTTACGCTTCGATCGGGACAAATAACGTAACTTTTTACTTCTTCGGGAGATGTTGCAAATAAATTTTTCGTTCTTAAGCGAGTTTTTGAGGCAGTGTACTTTAATATATATATTTATATTATATATATATATATTATAAATATATATGATATATTATATTTATTATATACTATATATAATAATATATATATAATATTATATATATATATATATATATATTAAATATAATATATAATATATATATATTAATATATATATATATATATAATATATATATATAATATATTATAATATAATATTATATTAATAATATATAATAAATTATATATTATATGATATATATATAAATATTATATATATAATAATTAATATATTGTATTATATATATATGTATATATATATCATATAAATTATATTATATACCTATAGTATATATTTTATATTTATACTTATTATTATATATATATATATATATATATATTATATATTATATTAAATATACTATAACTATATACTATAGTATATATATATAATATATATATATATATATATATATATTATTAATTATTTATTTTTAATTTGCTCCCTTCATTTCGCTCTTATGAAAATATTTTTAGCGGGACTACACAAAAATGAATTATAAAATACGCAGCGCCCCCCATTTCATATTGTATTGAGCGATTTTTTGCTCACTTTAAATAACTCTAAAAATTAATTAAAGGTACCTCCTACGGTTCACTCGGGCACGAAATAACGCTACTCTCTACTTTTCGGGAGAGTGCAAAATAATTTTTTGTTCCTTAAGCGAGTTTCCAGAAGAACCAAAAAATTAATTACGGAATCTAAGTCTTTAAAGTATTGCTAAAATAATTATTCACAATTATATATTTTCTTCGTTCTTAATTTTCTTAAATTCTTAATAATTTTTCATAATCTCATTACTTATTATTATATTGAATTTTTTTTTTATAGTTTTTGTCTGTCCTTAAATTCCATATTCTACGATAAAAAATTAAGTAACTAATTTTAAAACAAAATAATAAACAAATTGCACGATGCCTTTACCTCGGAAACGTCTCGTATATAGTGCGGTTCGGTAAAAGCCCCCAAAATATACTCTAAGCTTAGAATCCATTTTTACGTAGACTCCGTTAAGCGTAATAACAGTTCCAATAGTGACGTTATCTTCATTAGATAACTTCAAAGTTTAAATCAATTGATCTAACAGTCCACTCTGAAAATTGATTTTTTTTCAGAATTTCTAACTTCATACTTTCGACTTTAACGTAAAGAATAACGTCACTATATAATTAATTAATACGCTTATCGATATTCATCCCTTGAAATATTGACAGTTTTCGTCGAGTCGTTTATGTATCGAGAAACGTCTATATTATAGTGACGCTCGTAGAGGAACCCGGCACCTCGATTGATCCCTCGAGAAAAAGTTCCGGATAAAGTTTGATTAAAATTAAGAAAATGACATAGAAAAATAAACAATTAATGATATGGGATCATTTCTTAATATAAATATCGAGTAAAGAGAATTTAAGGTCCCACTTCGCTCGGGGCACAAAATAACGTACTTTTTACTTCTCGGGAGATGTGCAAAAGTAATTTTCGTTTCGTAAGCGAGTTTTTTTCGTGGGCAAGTTACTTATAATGTATATAATTATAATAATATAATATTATATATTTATATATATATTTATATATAGATATATATATTATACTTATCTATGCGATGCACATTTCTTTTAGAAGAATTCTAATCTTATACGTAGATTTAGAAAATAAAAATAGGAAATATTTTTTTATGTCAACATATATTATTTTTTTTTAATTTTATCTCCTTGTAGATACAGTTTTCTATGAAAATAATTTTTAGAGGTATTAACAAAAATTAATATAAACTCGCAAACCATTAAATTCCTATAGGCTTTGAGCGATTTTTGTCTACACTTTAAAAATTAAAGGTAAAAAAAAATCTTAAAGGTACCCTCCTTACGTTTACTCGGCCACGAAATACGTTTAACTCTCTACTTTTTCGGTGAGAGATGTGCAAATAATTTTGTTGTTCCTTAAGATTTTTTTCCGAGAGAAACCAAAACAATATATCTGACCTAACATAATTAGGTGATAATAGTAGCCATGATATAGTCCATTTATTTTTCTTCTTTCTATTTGTAATATTTTAATTAAGGATATGCAAGTATTATCTTATTTATTTCATATTATTTTTTTAGTTCAGTTCTCCTTAAATTCATCTTTCTACGATAAAATTATTAGGTACTAAATATAAAAAATATAAATTAATTGCACGCGCCCCCAACCTTTATCCTCTGAACGTCCTTCGTTTCACTATAGTGATCCCCCTTGTTTTCGTAAAAGCCAAAAATATGACACTCTTACGCGTATTAGAATCCATTTTCGTAATGAGAACGTCTTTAAGCTTAATAATCAGTCCAATGTGACGTTTCATCGGACCGTTTATAACTCAAAAGGTCTAATTCAAAATCGCTCTCCAAAAATTCGAATCTGAAAATTGAATTTTTTATTCAAATTTTAACCTACAGATTTTCCCTTTTTCAGGGTAATGAAACTCATAAAACAATTATACGCTTAACTGTGTTAATCCCTGAAAATTGCGTTTGATACGTTCGAGGTCGTTTTTTATGGTTATCGAACTCCATTTATATGCTGACGCCGTAAAGTTGGACGCCACGTAGAGGAAACCCAGCCTCGATTGATCCCCTCCGAGGATCGTCTTGGTAATTACGAAACGTTACTATCGTATTTTGAGGAAAAAACCGAAAAGTTCACGGATAAAGTTATAAGGGAAATGGCAAATTAAACTAGAAAAATAAATTAATCAAATATGTGAATAACCGAATATCAATTCTTAATATAAATATCGACGTAAAGAAATCTTAAAGTCCCCACTACGTTCGATCGCGGACAAATAACGAATATTGTACTTCGGGAGATGTTTGCAAATAGATTTTTGTTTCTTAAGCGGTTTCTTTTCGAGGGCAAGTGCTACTTATATATTATATTATATATATTATTATAATATATAATATTATATATTACTTATTTTATATATATATTATATATATATATATTTATTATATATATTATTTATTTTTTATAATATTATATATATATTATATATATATATATATATATATAATTTAATATAGTATATATATATATAGTAAATATATAGATATAAAAATATATGTATGTATACTATATATATATATTCATTTTTTTTAATTTTTTTTTTTTAAAATATATATCTATGAAAATAATTTTTAGAAAAGAACAAAACAAAATAATTATATAAACTACGCACGACCCCTCCTATAGGCTTTGAGCGATTTTTTGCTTACACTTTAAAAATAACGTAAAAAAAATATTAAAGACTTCCTACGGTTCATCGGGCACGAAACGTTACTCTCTATTTCGGGAGATCGGTGCAAAATAATTTTTTGTTCCTTAAGCGAGTTGATTCCCGAGGAACCAAAACAAAAGTATATTACGGAATCAGTCTTTAAAGAATTGCTATAAAGTTATTCACATATTGGATATTTATTTTATTGTTTTAATTTTTCTTAATTTCTTAATTATTTATCATTAACTATACATATTCATTTATATATCTCCTATTCCTAGGTTAGTCTTTTCAGATGTTTCATAAATTTGAGTGTTTCAGAGTGGTAAATAATAAAAAAAATTTTCTAGACATTACTCTCAAGAAACCCATTTAGAAAGAAAATCCTCGTCTATGTGAGTGACGTTTCGTAAAAGAGCAACGAATAAATACTCTACGCGTTTGAATCCATTTATAGCTTAAACGTGCGTAGCTTAATTAGTTCAATAGTCGTTTCATCGGAGCGTTTTAACACAAGGGCATATCAAAATCCTCTCCAAAAAGTCCACCTCTGAAAAAAAAATTGAAATTTTTTTTTTTTTCAATTTTAACTGTATATTCATTGTAATGAAGCACATACGATAATAAAATTAATCGCTTCCGACTCACCTGAAAATATTGCGTTTGATCGTTCGAGGTCGTATTTATGGTAATCGAGAAACTCATATATTATAGTGACGCCGTAGAGGCAACCCGGCCTCGATTGATCCCCTCCGAGGATCGGTAAAGACGAACGCATTCGTATTTTGAGGAAAAATTGAAAAGAAAGGAGATAGTTGATGATGAAAATGAGGAAAATTAAGAAATAGAAAAATAACAATAATATATGGATAAAAATGAGAAAGCAGAATAACTATCGACGTAAAGAAATCTTAAAGGTCCCACTTAGGCTTCGATTGGGACAAAATAGACTAACTTTTAACTTCTCGGGAGATTTGCAAAATAATTTTTCGTTCTTAAGCGAGTTTTTTCCGAGGGAAAGTAGACTTATAGTATATATTATATATAATTATATATCATAATTATTTATATACTATATATTTATTGTTTATAATATATATATATAATTATATATATAAGGTAACTAAACAAAATTAATTATAAAACTACGCACGACCCCTATTTCTATAGGCTTTGAGCGATTTTTTGCTACCTTAAAAAATCATGTTTAAATATTAAGGGTACCCTCCTACGGTTCACTCGGGGACGAAATAACGTTACTCTATACTTTTCGGGAGATTGGTGAAAATAAATTTTGTGTTGCCTAAGAGTTTTTTTCACCGAGAGAACCAAAAAAAAATTATAATTACGGAATAAGTCTTGTAAAGAATTGCTAATAATCAGTTATTCACACATATTGGATATTTATTTTTTCGTCGTTCTTAATTTTTCTTAAATTCTTAATTATTTATGCATGTGTATCTTATTATATTTATATTAATTTTTTTTAATAGTTTAGTCTTCCTTAAATTCATTTTTCTTAAAAAATTATTAGGGGTACTAAATTAAAAAATAATAAAAAATATTGCACGACGCACTATTCTACTCGGAAACGTCTCTCATTATAGTGACGTTTCGTATAAAGCCCAAAAAATGACTCTATCGCGGTTTGAATCAATTTTTTACGCGTTAAGAAGTCGTTAAAGCGTAATAATATTCCAATAGTGACGTTTCATCGGACCGTTTAAACTCAAAAGGTCTAAATAAAATCGCTCTCCAAAAAGTCGACCCCGAAAATTGAAATTTTTAATTTTCAAATTATTAACTTATACTTTCGACTTTAAACGGTACAGAATACGTTACCTATATAATATTATACGCTTAACGATTAGTCTCCCTGAAATATGCGTTTGATTCGTTCGAGGTCGCTTATTTAGGTATGGAATTCATCTTATATTATAGGGCCTAAGTAGTCACGCCGTAAGAGAAAACCCGCTCGATGTCCCCCTCGGATCGTCTCTAATTAGAAACGTCACTATCGTATTTTGGGGAAAAACGGAAAGTTCACGGATAAAGTTATGATGAAATTTAGGAAAAATTAAGAATAGAAAAATAACAATAAGATATGTGCATTACCCGAATCATTTTAGTAAAATATCGGACGGTAAAGAAATCAAGGCCCATTACGACTTCGTCCGGGTACCCCAAACATATGTAACTTTTATTCCTCCGGAACTTTTTTCAATAAATTTTTTTCCGCTACTAAGCCGAGGTTTTTTTTTCGGCCCCAGCACATTAACCCCTCTGCTATTATATCTGCATATATAATAATAGATGAATCTTTATATAACTATTCAATAATATTAATCCTTATATACATGATAGATAACAAATTAACGATCAACATTAAGGGTATATAAAAATAATTTCTCTTCTATTAAAGCTATATACAAATATATAAAAGAAGAGATCATATATATTAAAATATATTATAATATTATACCAGATTATTTTTATTATAATTTTAGGTAATTTTATGTCTAAATTATATACAATTATACATAATAAATATTAATTTAAATAGATTATAATTTATAAATAATCAGTATACAATATATAAAACTGATCAATATATATTTAAATAATGACTGATATATACATAATAACTATATTTATAGTCTCGATACTATTATAGTAATAATATAATATAAACTATAATATATATATTATATATATATAAAAGCGATATATATATATAGAAATATATATGTATATATTAACATCTAAATTAACTTATATATATATATTGGTTCTATATAAAATAATATATTAATAATGCTCATAAATTATATTATCAACAATTAATTAAACTTTCTAATACTAAATATATATATATAATAATTATTTTATTTAAAAATATATATAGATATAATAAACAATAAATCTCTCTCATATATACTAAATAACTCAATATATATATCTCTATAATAATATATATAATATATAAAATATACTATATAATATATAATAATCTTAGTGTATATTTTTTTTCTCTCTCACACACGTGTAAATTCAGTTTTCTTATGAGAAATCAATCTAAAAGAAGGTGATACACGACTTACTCTATAAAAAAACTAACAGCCCGTAGAACACCTTCTATAGCCTTAATGACGATTTTTATCTACACTTTTAAAATTAAAACGTAAAATCAGAATGGTTCAAGCAAGAACATATTTTAAATTGAAAGTTACGAAATTACGTTACTCTACTGAGTTCTTTTCCGTCCGTAAGTGCCAAAATAAATTTTTTGTTCCTTAAAGGAGTTTTTTTTCCGAGAAATAATGACGATCATCGGAACCGTATTATAACTCCATAGGTATAAATCTAACTCAGCTCTCCAAAAAAGATCGACACTCTTGAAAACTCGAGAATTTTTTTTTCTTCAAAATTTTATAAACTTAACCTTTCGACGTTTACCATACGGTACAAATTATACTCACATCATATTTAATAATTACCCTTTAACCTCAGTGTCATCGCATTGAACAATATTTCCGTTTGATACTTTTCGAGGTCGTTTTTTAATGGATAACTGGGAAAACGTCATTCCAATATAATACTCGTGGACGAGGCCGTAAAGTAGTGACGCACACGCTAGAGGACGCCCGTCGATTGATCCCCTCCGTATGCTCCGTCTCAGTATACGAAAAATCTCGCACTACTCTGAGATATTTTTGAAAGAAAAAAAACACAAATTTCACGGACTCAAAGATTTTTCAATGAAATTAGAAAAATTAGAAAATATAACAAAATAAACCAATTTAGGATATGTTGAAGACTTCAACACGAATTCAATTCTTAATATTACTCCCAACGTAAAAGGAACCATCTTAAAAGTGCCCACACTTTATCCCCGGCTTCGATGGGGTTGACATGAACTTGAACGTTAACTTTTTTTTACTTCTTTTGGATGTTCCATACTGAATAATTTTTTTTCGTTTTCCTTTAAGTGTTTTTTTTTCGGGAGAGAGGGCTGTACGTTGGGGTAAGTGAGACTGTTTATATTTTTTGTAGTATTATTAATTAATATTTTTATTTTTTATGTTACTGGTTTTTATTATTTATTGCGATAAAAATATTTCTATACATACGACTGTATTATTTTATTGGATTCATATATTGTTATTTGCCTTTTATTTTTGACTGTTTGTTATTTTGAAAAATATGCGGTTTCGACATTAGTGTAATTTAGTTATATGAAACTTGTTTATATTCACCCCTATTGCATCAATATATTTACTGTTTTTATTCTGAGTTAACTGTTTTTATTATATTATTATATTTTTGAAGTAACTATGTGTGATTTTTTATTTGAACTGTGATTTTATTAGTTATATGGACTTATGTGTTTTTTGATCTAATACTATGTTTTTGTAAGCTGATTTTATTTCTGTTGTAGTAACTAGTCTTTTTATTTTTTGATATATACTGTGTTTATGTATTTTGTAGGTTGATAAACTGTGTTATATTTTGTTATATAACTTTGTTTAGTTATGAATTTGTTACTTGACATTTCTTTGGAAAATAGTTCATTTTATGATTATTTTAGTATTTATTATATTATGATCATTTATACTAATTTGTTTTTTTGTTTCTTTACTGTTTTATTTTATTGTGGGTAATAGTATATTCTGTAAAACTCACATTTTATATTATGATCATATAACTTTAGTTTTTTTTTTTTGGACAATTTGTTCTCCTCTTAATATTCATTCGCCATTGATATAATCACATTTTTAGAGTATTATTTAAGAGAATAACTGATAGATTACTCTACGATTCCTCGCCACATTTTCCTACTCAGTGCTTTTTTGATATCGATTTTTGCGTGACATTTTCATAAAGATTATCCGTTATAATTTACTCATATGTGATAGGGTTTCCCTTCTACTGTTTCATTCTTTGGCACGAATTTTGTTTCTTTACTCCTTTTCGGGAGATGGGTGCCATATAGTAACTGTGTTTGTTTGCTTTATCGCGAGTTTTTTTCCGCGTGGAAAATAAATATTTTACTGGAGTTTACTGAGCCTGGCGAAAGATTATTATATTCATAATTACTGTGATATTAACTTGGATATTTTTATTTTTCTTTTCGGTTCTAATGTTTGTTCTTAATCTGTTTTTTTTCGACATTGTATATAGTTTTATATATATAGTGTGAATTTTTTATATACGTTTTTCGTTTCCGTAATTTTGTCGGGACATATACATGATTTTTTTAAACTAATTGATAATTATTAGAACTTATAAGAATTTAGCTACTCTCGGTTACTGCTTAAAGCTTCATTGGTGACTACTATTTGTAAAAGCCTAAGTTAAAGCATCTAAGCGTTTAGAATATCATTTTTCGCTTTAGAGACGTTATATACGTTGATAGGGCGTATAATTATTCCATTAGTGATATGTCACGGACACCCGTTTTAGTAACTCATTCTAATCTAAATCTCGCTCTTTTCCCAAGAAGATCTGACCTCTTTTTTTGTATTGTGGTATTTTTTGCTATAATTTTTTTTTTCGACTTTATACGGTTACAGTATGTAATTTCTTCAGTGAGTAAATCTAGCTATTATTACGTTCTTTACGAATAAAGCTTTCATCCCCATAAATTTTGCAGTGTTTCGTAGGGTTCGTTGTTTGATTTTGGTTGTAGGAGAATAGCATGATCTCGTTGTTCAGTGTTCCGTAGAGGATTCTGCCTTTCCTGTATGTTGACCCTCCGAATAGTGTTCTCTGGGATATTTATTATGAATAATAGTAAAGTTAGAACATTTACGATAGTTAAATCCATTAATTTATATTTGGAGCTGCGTATTAGAATTATCAATTTTTTCTATAATATAATTATCTCGACGTGTGAACAATTTTTTGATGTCTACCCCCTCACCTTTTCGATGTTGGGATATTTTAGCTAGTATTTGTAAACCTTTTTATTTTCGGGAGTATGGTTTGGGGTTAAACAATAATATTTTCGGAGGGCTTTTTTAAGCCTCGAAGTTTTTTTTTAGGTGGGTATACTCGTTTATTTTATGGGACTGTGTTTATTAAAAATATGTTTTTGTTGTTTTCCCACTGTTTTTTGCTGCATCATTGGATCTTACTTTCTACTATTATGTTTATTTATTTTACTGTTTATTTATTATTGTTTAATATTTTTGAATACTGTGAAATATTATATTTCATTTAGATGACTGTTATTTATATATATTTATGATATTACAATGTTTATTTTTATTATTGTTAACTATGTATAATTACTATTATTTATATATTGAGCTTAGTATTAGTTTAATATTATGACTTCGTGAAGATTTGGAAAGGTGTAGTAACTTGTGAATCATTATCTTATTTGTCAACGTCAACTTTGTATAAAATGATTTTTATTTTAATAAATAGTTTTACGGGTGGCAGGAGTTTGGATGAGTAATATTTGATGAACTATGTTGCGCCGGTGAGGTTGTTTATTTAGAGAGTGACTGATTTTAATGAACTAGTTCTTAGTATTTTTATTTTATGGTGACTTGTTTTTGACCTGTTTATTTTTATACTCTGTTTTTGATTTACTGATTTTATTATTATGGTTTAATTATTTATGATATAACTGTTTTACTATATTTGACTGATATTTTGTTAGTTAGATACTGTTTATATTGTATAACTAATACTTAGTTTTATAAATTTAGAGTTTTGGCGTTTTTTATATTTTTGGAACGGTATTGTCTAAATTTGAGGTAAAACTTCTTAAACTTTAATTTTTCTTATGAAGATAATTTTTTAATTTAGATTGGTAGTAAACAAATATATAAAACATGCCAATGACTAAAAATGATAATTTTAGTTCTTTTGGCCGAACTTTGTTTTCTTTTTTCACTTTTGATTGAGGAATTTAAATGTGTTTTGGTATGTAACTAAGTTTGTACCTCGCAGTACCCGGGCTTACTCGGGGGGCATGCGTATTATAATTTCTTTTTTACTTGAGGTGGGCTCCTTAGTATAATATTTTTTTCGTTTAAGGCGAGTTTTGTGTGCCTATATGGAATCTCGAAAAACTAAAAAATTTACTAATTTTTTGTGACTCTAAGTCTTTGGATGACATTTTGTATAATTATATAGGTATGGACAATTCATTTTTGTTATATTTTTAATTTTTTTTGCGGGTGCTTTTGTTTGTTTTATTTTTCTTAATTAGTTATATCTCGTCTTTTAATTTTTTATTGGACTTGTAATTTCTTTTTCATACAATTTCTGTTCCTTATTTAGTGTATTAATTTTTTATATAGTTTCTCCTTAATTGATTTTTCTAGGTTGATAAAAATTGTGTGGGTTTATACTTAACTAAAGTTTAAATAATTTATAAAATTTGATTGCAACGATCCGCCCATTTACTCGCTTGGGATAACGTCTCGTATGTGTTACAGTGTATGTGTGTGTTATAGGCGAAACATATAGTTTTTTGATGGCGGATTCTATGCGTTTAGAATCTTGATTTATTCGTGTCTTTAATTTAGACGATCTGTAGGTTTAATATATATTTCTCTATTGGGAACAGTTGACGTTGTGGTTCGGTATACCGTTTTTTGATCACGATTTAATTTTCTTAAATGAAGATCCTCTCCACTGAAAGGGCGACCCTCTTGGAAAATATTGATATTTTGTTTTTGTCGTAGAAATTTTTTTTTAAGTGTATCCTTCGATTTATGTTTAAACGGGGATTACAACAATGTATATTATCGTTTCGTATAATCTTAGTTTTAAGACGTTTTCGACTTTTT
The DNA here is from genome assembly GCA_015478945.1 of Trachelipus rathkii. Classification (NCBI taxonomy): domain Eukaryota; kingdom Metazoa; phylum Arthropoda; class Malacostraca; order Isopoda; family Trachelipodidae; genus Trachelipus; species Trachelipus rathkii. The sequence continues at coordinate 4,123 of JABUQX010135904.1, read as the reverse complement.
TGAATACGATTCCCGTCTATATTGCCGTTGATTCTGTTTCTCTCCGATGTTTTACCTTATATGGGTATCGGTTTTTTGTTTGTACTTAATATTTTTATTGAGGATGCTCGCGTTCTTATAGTAGTTGACGCTTCGGTTTAGGACATGGCCTTCGATTGGTATCCCCTCCGATGATTTTCGTGTGGTAAGTACCAGAATTTACTTATTTTCGTACTGGTTAAGCATAAGAGAAAATATATTAAAGTTTAAATCTATGCGTAGATATGTGAATATTATATAATAAGACTTATGAACGATTTAGGGATAATAACAATGTTTTTGACTTGGTTTATAATTGATTTATGAAGTACTTGTTTTTGGTATACTCCGTTTAAGTCGAGTCGTATGTGCATTCTTATATAAAACTATCTGAGCGTTATAATATAAATCGATGTTCCCAGTGTACACTTGTGCCTTCGTGGGATCATGACAGCTCGTTATTTGAATAATAGAACTTTTACTTCTTCCGGGTTGGATTGTTGCTCGAAAATTAATTTTTTGGTTGTTAAAGCCTGGAGTGTTTTTTGATTGGGGATCATCTTGTCTTTTGACTGTTATATTTATTTATTTTAGATTAACTATTTATCTATTTTATTTATTGTGACTATATTGTTATATTGTGGGTGGATATATATTGTTATGATATTGTGTGTGACTATGTTGCTATTCTGTGTATAACTATAAATTGCTATTATTATTATTATTATTATACACACACAAAATGGTCCGAAAATTATAGCATTGGATTGAATTACTATGTAATTTTAATTATATTTATACTACGGCGAACATTTTAAATCTTTTTTCTTCAAAGCAAAATATTGGCACATTTGTAGTTTTGGCGTTTGATCCACTATATTTATTCAGTAATATGATTAAATAAGTATATATGAGAGTCATATTCGACCCGAAAGGATGACAAATAAAATATACTTCTTTGATTGAGATATTTTAAACTCCCAAATTAGAATTTGGAACGTTGGAATAGACAGAAATAATTTGTTGAAAACTAATTAAGTCTTCATTATTTTGAGTCTATTATTAATAATACAACGGCAAAATAAATAACTTAAACAGATGAGGCTAATCGTATTCACTGATTAATAAGTTATGTAAATAAAATACACGGTTTTGTTAGGAGACTAACAGTGAGATACCTAAGGTGAAATCTTATTCTGCATTACCTGACATAGGTAGGAAGATATATAGATATATTTCTATATACAAAAAATTTTAAACTAAAACATCTTTAACAATGGTCTATTTATTGTAACAAATTATAAATAATGGGTGATATAAAATTAATCTCTGAAAATACATAATAAGATTAAAGCATAACGCATAAAGCAGATATTCTTATATATATCGTAAATAGTATATTACATAGTAGTATTCATTAAACACTATAATTATTTTGTAGTATAATATATAGTATAAATTATATATATACTATATATGAATAATTATATAATAATCATCAATGATAGTAATAATATATATAAAGTATGAATTTATATTATATAGATGAAATATTAAAATATAATAATATATTATATATATGTAATATATAGTAATATATATAATATTATGAATATATATATCATATAATATATTTAATATATATGTGTATAGTAGTAGTATATAATTTAATTAATCGTATTATAAAATATATAATCTTTATTCATTATCCATTCTTTATCTACCATAAATCATAAGTATACCTAGGCCATATACTACCTGTCTACAAGGGTCATGCCAAATTAATATACTTGCTATCAACGGTTACCCAGGCTAATACTAATACTGTCTGACTAATGAGGCTTGCAAATACTGATACTCAACGTTATTACCTTATATATACATAGCTGCACTTTCTATACACATATTTACTATGAAATCTCATAACCTACTTTTTCCACTACTAGCATACTAAGTACGGATTACGCTTAGCATATACTCACATTTCCCACACTTAGCTGATCATTATTTCACATTACTCGTTTGTAGAATTAGGTAGATTACACTAAGACTTATGATACGAGACATTAATACATTATATGAGAAGATTATGTATACTATGCTAACATAGTTATTATACTTATGTATCTTATTAATAGTGAAATTCTGTCTCTGGGCTAGATATCACACGCATCATTATAAGATATCGAGTTGATATGACTATAGTATTATCACACAAAACTGAGATGTACTTAATGTATATTAGTTTATATATATTGAATATATCATTTGTACATCTAGTAAGAGTAGGTACATCAGAATATGCGATGATATTTGGGATGGTGTTCTCAATATCCTGGTGATTTAATATAAATAATTTCAAATTATTGGGTAAATTTTATTAGATTTCTTACGTTAGGGGAGGGGAGCATTGGTAAGGTTCAAAATATGAAAAGTATTCTGTATCTAATATTGCTGAACCCTTTATATTACAAATCATAGATGGTAAACTAAGTTTCATACAAGACTATTCCAAAACTTTTCCAAACACAGCTATTTTACCGTACTAAAAATAATGTGAAAATAGCACCATTACATACCTTTTCAATTCTGAACCATCAAAGTAATCTTTTTGGTTTCTTTATATATAAAGTATATAAATATATTTATATATATATATATATATAATATATATATATAGTAAAGTATATATATATATAAATATTATATATATATATAATATATATATTAAAATATTACGGTATATATATATATATAATCATAATATGTATATATATAATATATACTATATATATAATAATATATAGTCTATATATTATAATATATAGTAATGAATATACTAATATATTATATATGTATATATATATATATATTTATATATATAATATATATATATACGGTATATATATATATAGTATACGTATATATTATTATAGTATATATAACTATATAGTATGTAGTTATTTAGTTAGGTGAGTTAGTTAGTAGTTAGTTTAGTTAGTTAGATTAGTTATCTTAGTTAGTTAGTTAGTTAGTAGTTACGTTAGTTAGTTAGTTAGGTTATGTTAGTTAGTTAGTTGTTAGTTAGTTAGTTAGTTAGTTACTAGTTAGTTAGTTTGTAGTTAGTAGTTAGTAGTTAGTTAGTAGTAAGTTAGATTAGTCTAGTTTATGTTAAGTTAGTTAGATTAGGTAAGTAAGGTATTTATAAGTTATAAATTATAAAGCAATTAGTTGTTTGTTTTTTTTCTTATTAGTTAGTTAGTTAGTGTTTAGTTAGTTAGTTAGTTAGTTAGTTAGGTAGTTAGTAGTTAGCTATTAGTTATGCCATAAAGTAATTCAATTTAAGATAAATCTATTAACATCCAACTTTTTGGTGGGTTCTTTGTTTGGATCTTTAAACGAAAAAGGGCATTTAATATCAGCCGGGATACGCCATAACATCTAATTCTCTCTCCCTCTCCCCACAACACCACTCTCTCTCTCTCCTCTCTCTCCCTCTCTCAATCGTTCTCTCGTCTCTCCTCTCCTTTCTCTTTCTCTTCTCTTTCTCTTAATCTTTCCTTTTCTCTTTCTCTTCTCTTTCCTTTCCCTTCTTTCCTTCTCTCCTCTCCTTCTCTCTCTTCTCTTCTCTCTGTCTCTCTCTCTCCTCTCTCTCTCTCCTCTCTTCTCTCTCTTTCTCGACACTGACGCCCTCTCTCTCTCTCTCTTGTCTCTCTTTCTCTCTCTCTCCCTCTCGCCCCGTCTTTCTCTTTCTCTTTCTCGTCTCTCGCTCCTCTCTCTCTCCTCTCTCTCTCTTCTCTCTCTCTCTCCTCTCGCTCTCTCTCTCGTCCTCCTCTCTCTCTCTCTCCTCCCTCTCTCTTTTTCGCTCTTTCTCGATCAGCTGTCTCTCAACTTTCTCTATCACTCTCTCTCTCTCTCTCGTCTCTCGTCTCCTCTCTCTCTCTTCTCTCTCTCTCTCTCCTCTCTCTCTCGTCGTCTCTCTCTCTCTCTCTCTCCTCCTCTCGTCTCTCTCTCTCTCCTCCTCTCTCTCTCTCTCCCTCCTCTTCTATCTCTCTCTCATTCTCGATCTTGTCCATCTCCTCTCTCTCTCCTCTTCTCTCTCTCC